>JAARMF010000456.1:0-12819 GCA_022844705.1 Toxascaris leonina | reverse complement strand
CCCCCCCCCCCCCCCCCCCCTCCCTCCTTCCAACAAAAACGACTGTATGAAAAGCAACGCTTACAACAATGTTAGCATCCGATGGTAAAGCTTAGCAACTCCTACTCACAATATTTATGTGGACTTGTTTTTTGCTTTTGAAAGAGAACGCTTACCTGCACAAAACTGTTCCCGCATACTGTGTTGAATCGAGTGTGAGTCTATGATCGCTAGCGCTGATTGCCTCTATTGTAACACCGGAAGCAAATTTATCCAGTTTTTGCCCATTAAGGAACCAAATAACTTCAGGTTTCGGATTGCCCTTCACTGATGTTTCGAATATCGCATTCTCACCATACTTCACTGTCTGAAAGCATGAACATTTTAGCGGTATCACTTGCAAGATTTCAACAGTTCCTTTAAAACAATGAATTTCGAAACGAATCGTCGCTAGATAAGATGTTATTTTCGGCTTGTCGTTTATTAGTTTTTGCAGCATTTTTCTCGATCTGTTGAGAGGAACTTTTTTAGAGTTAAATACTGCGATTATTTTTCGTTCATTTTGCAAAGAAGAGATAAAGAACAATACAAAGAAAGAGTTGACCAAATTATCAGATGAACGCAGTAGGAGGTGAAGGCTCTCAATTTTTTTTTTTTTTGCGAAATACGTTGAATAATTTCTGGGGAAGATATTGAAGATTTATGAAATGAACATCATCAATGAATGATTTGAAAATTTAATTCGGTTTTCAGCTTCCTAAAATTGTTACCTAAATTGTGGGAAATTCTTTCAGTGAATTCAATGATGAGATTATCAAGGAAAATGAAATATGATTTACCTGGTCTTCGATATCTTTGACGAAGGTGGGTGCCGAGCGTGATTCCTCTTCAACAGGCTCGACAACTACACGAGCACGACTCTCAGCCTGACCATGCTCGTTAATTGCTGTACAAACGACCTCACCATCATGCTTTTCGGCATTTGCTGAACTAATTTCGATTCTATATACTCCATTGCCTTTTTCGATAATTTCGATGCCATTCTCGCCGGAAACGACCTGAATAAATACAACTATTCTCTAATAAAGTATAGACTTCAATAGCGTTATTCGGTTTGTTTCTTCAAAATTAACTACAAAGACTTTCATAGTTGCGTTGTCGAAAAATATTCTATTGCTATTAGTGGCCATTAATTTATATATTTTGAATAATCGCTTAATCTGATTCTTTTGAAAATCTTCGAATATTCATCAAAAAATTTTTCAAAACTCCAAGCCGCTAAAAATCACCTAAAAAAATGAAAGTTCTCAATAATAACCATCTACAAGCAATAATTGAGAAAGATTTTAGTTGTTCAAATTTTTTTTTATAAGGCAGGTTTTAGTTACGTGTACTAGCTATTGATTCATTTCCGTCAATTATGCACTTTAAAACGCTTTAATAGATATACTGAATATAGATATAACATAAAGAAAGCCGATTAGCATATTTTCAAAGTTCATTCTAAACCGCACAATAAGGTTTGAGTAAGATAGCAGATACCAATCAATTCCATTCGACTATACTATATGCTGTGTATGTGCTTATCAAGTATATAATGTTTACATCTAACGTCCGAAATATCGGCCGATAAATGCAAATCGTCGAGCCGCAACTGGCAACTGTGTTATATACGCTGACCACCCATGCTCGAATAGCGTTTGTCCACACCCCCGCTTAACCGCTGTACATAACAGCTGCTTCAATCGGCAATGCCCCAAGTTTTTTCATCTTCTTGCTATCATTGCACCAGCTGACCAATACGAATGAAATGTGCGCCAAAAAGCATATCATTCTATACGTTGAGCGAAAATAACAACGTTTTTTGACGAATCGATTGCCGTCATCAATACAATACAACACAAATAAGTTCGATGATCAGACCTCTTTGAATTTCTTTGATAGTTATAATATTAAAGAAAAAAAAAAGAAATACTAGCCGTTTTGCCGTTGATTGAGAACGTGACTGTTGGGTCAGGAAAGCCATTTAGCTCAGCTTCAAGCATGAACGTTTGACCTTCTTGAACTATTTTATCCTCTAGTGGTCGTATAAACTGTGGTGGAGCTGGTGGAACCCTGACCTTCAAGCGACCATCACAACTTTGAGATCCGAGCCGATTTACTCCCTAAATGAACGATAAAATATTCGCATTAAAACAATGAAAATTTAATGCGACACAAATCGCTTCACATCCTATTAATTAATATTTACGTACAAACAATGAAGTGAATGTAGCGTTGTCGGATTATTTCAATAGTGGCATGCTATAAGGGCAGATAACATTTTCGTTGAATGCCTTAGGTAGGAACAATCGAAAGAAGAAAACCCATTCACCTGGCACGTGACCACTCCATCAAAGTGACGAGAAACGTCTTGTATTGTGACAATGCAAATGCCATCTTCGCTAATAAATTTAATTTTATCGGATTCTGAAAGCGGAATCCCATTGACCAACCATGTAACCTGAAAATAACTCCATTTAACGCTATTTGGTTTTTGACAACAATCATTAAACATTACAACTCTCAATGAATAAAGACCTCACTAATTTCTCTTTATTGTAAATTTCTCCTCTCCCTCTTTCTTTCTCCCTTTCTCTTTCCCTCTCTCTCTTTCTCTCTGCGGTAAGATATAAAAATTCACCTCTGGATTAGGGTCGCCTGTAAGAACAGCCTTGAAGCGAACTGTATCGCCTTCGTCGCATTCCACATCTTCAATTGTTGCCTTAAAAACGATACAAATAAAACAATGAACATGGTCATAAATCGATCATTTCTTTGTAATTTTAAACTTCCATAGAATTTGTATTAATTACCTCTCAACGATTACAGTTTTTTTCACCTCTTTTTGCACTTCACAGCAATCAGGCTGAAAAAAACCTAACAACTGTGAACATCTATGAGATCTGTAGCGATAAGGAAATGATCGATGAAAATGAGATAAAACGAAAATTGTGATTTTGATCTTTAGGAAAATATTTTCTGCAAGAATAATTCATAATTTTCGAAATTTGTCAAAAAATGGAAATATATAAATATTCAAATGCCAACTTGAAATTCGGGTGCGACATGATTTCTGTCGGGGTCTGGTTGAACAACCAGCTTTGCGTTCGACTCAGCCGATCCATACTCGTTTTTGATTCGAACTGTATACACTCCAGTGTCTTCGGGTTGAGCGTCGCGAATTTCCAGCTTCGCATTCTGCCCATCGTACTCTAATCGAAAATCGTGAGAAGGCCGCAGCGGTTGATCATCGACCAGCCACAAAAGCTCCGGCTCCGGCCATCCTTCTACCTAAATTGTGAGAAAAAAATGACAATGTAACACCCAAATTCAATACCAATATATGCTACTCAGCTATCACCTGAAACATATAAGTGAAATTTTTTACAACAGCTACAAGAAATGTTGAAAGAAAGAACGTTACCTCGCATTCAAAGGTCGCCACATCCCCTTCCTTGACCTCTTGATCCTTCAGCATGTTGACAAATGCAGGAGGTGCTGCTTCTTTTTCAACTGAAATATAAGATTACAGCACTCTTAACATTCTAGAGAGACCGAACGAAAAAAATCAAGCACCACTTCACCCATTGTAAGATATTCAATTTTTAGATCTTTCGCTTTAAAAAATTAGTAACGCTGCTTTAAGACGATCCGCAAATTCGGTGCTACATAATTTTATTCAACAATTGAGTGCCTCGTACCCCATCTCCCCATTCCTCTTTTGCCTCCTATTAGCCACACTCAAATTTACCACTTCGAATATTGTTACAATCACAAAATGAATACCTTTAAGCACCCTGAAGAATGCAGATGTAGATGCTTGTCCATACTCATTGGTTGCCATACATGTATATCGACCAGTATCTTCCACTCGTACAGGATCTATCGTTAGCGCGAAGAAACCATCTTCATCGGAGTAGAATGTATGCCTTTCATCTTCATGCAGTAATTCATCGTCCTTATACCTTTAATTTCATAGAAAATAATATTGGAAATTTTTCTCTTCAAAAATTATATCGAAAAGTTTCTTACACCAACTTTAAACCAAACTTTACATCAAATTACACCAAATAAACCGAATTTACACTTTAAAAAAATCAAACAAATACATCAAAAAATTACGTCAACTTTTATAGCGTAAAATTCAACAAATTAGAAATTCTTAATAAACGATGTAATATGAAAGTTTTAAACGGCACAATGAAATCGTTCAAGAAATCATCAAGCTAATCAATTTGGAATACAATGAATTTTCCCTTAAAAAAAAAAAAAAAAAACCCATCAACATTATTTGATGAAAACAAAATATCACCAACTAACCAAGTAATATCCGGTAACGGATATCCGGTAACTTTTAGGCACATTTTTGCTGATGATTCCTGTAGAGTACGAAAACCGTATTGTGTTCTCGTGACTCGTGTACCTTGCATATCCAATGTGGTACCTGTTGTTGCTGAAATTTTCCATTATAAATATTTCTTCCACTCTCTTTTTTAGATGATTCAAATAATCTTTTGCTCAATGTCTCTTTACAGCAAAATTTTCCATTTCGCAAATACTTTTTTTTTTTTTTTTTCAAAACTTTCTCTCAAAACTATCCGATAATTCCAATTATTACAATGAGTCGTAATAAACGCCAACCGCACGAGTCTATTAGTTTCGATTTTTTTTTTACTACACTAATGCTTAAAATTTCACGAAAAACCTACTCCAATCAATTGAGCTACTTCCACCACTATATAAACTGGTCGATGATCCTGTTGGAGAAATTACTGGGGGTGATTTGACCTTCTTCCGAGGTGGTCCTTCTTCGGGACCTGAAAATATTAACTCTTAATTTTTGTAATCCATTAAGATGCATTGACAATAAAGCTAGCTGGATTCAAGTGATGCATTTTTTTTTTGTTTAGTTTCTTTTGCGTTTTGTTTTCATTCTGCACGCTTGAAGTGAGCAAACATGTGGTTAAAAGAAAGAAAAAAGAAAGAAAGCAACGAATTGCGAGGCACTCTCTCTTAGATAACATTTGAGGTTCATAGTGCAAAAATTCATTATAGATAGAGCCAAATTAATGGAAAATTGTAAATAAGTAAAAATATGAAAATCATCATAAATATTTCGTCGAAGATTTCGGCTCCGGAAGAAAATCATGACGTTGAAAGAGTTTTCAAATTATTTCATTCTAAACATTTTCAATTTATTGCTCATCCAGGAATTTGTGCAATTCAAATAAATGAGTCATTCTATGAGTTTAGAAAAAATTTGCTACTTCAATGGAATGGGCTGAGGAATAAAATAACGCCGAAATGCTGATAAAATTTTTTTCTGTCAAATGAAATTGTAATAGCGCTATTAACGTTGAAAATTACATTGAGATTACCGCATTATACATACTGGCGCTCTTTTTTTTTTGTAGAATCAATCGCATTTTACAGTGAAATTATCTCTGAGAAAGTGCTATTTGCTTGAGTAAAGTGGACAAACAAGCAGTGAAAAGTGCTAAAGCATCTAGTTTACCGTTGAAATAACTGCTCTTGTGTGAAACAGTGGAATACTCGCTGAATTCGGATCTGATATCGCTCATATTCATATCAAATTCAGTCGTTGTTTCCGTTTCGACATCTTGTTCAGCTGCTTAAAAATGTTGATTTTAAGTAAATGACTCACACCATGATGGATCGACAAGCTCAAGGCCTCCTTCCTCGGTTTCAGTTAGTTCAATAATGTACATGCAGCGCAGAACCATTGTTGCACAAAGTGAGTAGAGACCCAAGCAGTAAGTCAAAATACGGAAGTGTTGCTCGAGTAGTTCGATGGGTTCAAGGTCGCGCAAGAGCCACTAGGTGCTGCGGCATGATTTGACCGAAGAAGCAGCGAGGGGATGATATAGGCCGCCAAGAGCACTCTATGTTGCAGCAGCTCAGGCTTTCGCTGTCAGGTGCTAGAGAGCAAAATTATCGCACAGAAGCACCACTTTACAACGTGTGCCTAAATCTCTCACTCTCTATGCGCTAAGCAAATCCTCGGCAGCCCCCGCACAGACGATCCGGTAGTGCCTGGCTGCTAAGCGCTCCAGAAGCACGCATACCTCAACAAATCACATTTTTATTTCCCGCTCTCTCAATCACCTCAGGCTGCTGCAGTCGCAATCTTTACATGACGCAGCTCCCTCATTACTTTGTTTATCGCTCGTGTTTTGCACCGTCTGCGCAGTCACGACTAAACGCACTTCCTCATAAATCACACATCCTTCTCTTCCTCTTTTTCCTCTACTTATCTTTTTGCGCAGGATTTCTTTCGATTCGATAATTTTGCATTTTATACAAATTAGAAAACTATTGCTATTTTCACTGTGGAAGATGACGTCTAACAAATACTCTCATCGATCTTTACGGACGTATTTCAACAAAACGGACCACACGCAGTCTCAAAATGAGTCACCACGAAAAACAGTCTTATTTCTTCTTTTTTTTTGTACGGATTGGCAAGTGCTAAATTAAAAACACAGTGTTGCTTACATATGTTTTCTTGGATCGATAATTATAGGCGATGGCCACCCACCATTTTTCTTTATCACTCACCAAAAATCTTTTCCTACTTCTCGAAAGCATTTCGATGTGTTGAAGTTTCGATAGTTTTCAACGAATTGTTTTTAATTGCTGCACTCACCGAGTAATTCTTTCATTTCTTGTATATCTTTAAGCCATGCTTGTCGTACAAATTCCACTGAAGGTGCATCTTTAGCACGAATTCGAAATTCTGGAAGACCAGCTTCGTTCGGCTTTAATTCCAATGTGTTATCTTCGTTTTCCAATTGTTTCACTGTATATTTGTCCAACTGAAATTATGAATACGCTAAGAAAAAAGTGAATATCAAAGAAAAAAACATATTTGGCTGGAACATTTGAGCGTAATTCAACGAGCTAAACGAAATATAGCAAAACGGTCATGCATATATCCAGCTGAATGCAAGCACAGAATATTTCACCGCATTTCGGTATAAGGGTTGCTGAGCTTTTTTTGCTGCAACTATTTTTCCATCTTTCGCGATCCTGAGCTTGAATGCGATAAACTCAGGATCGCGAAAGATGGGAAAATTATTACCTGCATCGATGGGCAGAAAGATGAAGTGGATGAAATCACAGCTGTTCAAGATGTGAATACTGAATGATATATGAAAACGCATGCAAGAAAAACTTCGTTGAGCATATTACTCTTTGCGATCATAACGATAAGAGAAAATCAAAAACGATGGAGGATTCATATAGAAAATTCTTTCGTTGAGGCGAAAAAAATTTCAATTTTTATTTTTTCCATTAATAAAACATTCAAGAAAATGCCTAAATAATGAGCAATCAACTAAGATGAGCAAAACATTTCAATTTTAATTCTAATGATTGTGAAATATTTGAATTATTTGCGGATATTCCTGAGAACATAACAAAATAATCGACAAAGAATGAATATGAGAGAATAAATCGGTATTTTATGAATGGAAATTATTTTCTTTTGCTCAATTTTGATGAATCTTCGCATCTGTTTTCAAGTAATATTTAACCACATATAATGTTTAGAACTATGATTTTTTTCATACATATAGTAGTTGGAACGCTCAAAATTTTGTCAATAGAAAAAAATCCCTTCTATCCCTTCCATGCATCACCCGTTTGCTTCAGATGTCCTACTCCAAATATCATCAACAAATTATTCATGCTAAAACGGGGAGGGACGAGGGGGGGGGGGGGGGGAGGAGGAAGAATATTCATCTTAGTAGTGCACATTACTGAAAAAGTTCTTAATATCTTTCAAAGACTGAAATTAATTTTGCAATCTTATAAATTCAAGAAAAGTTCTTTTTTTTTGGTTACTCAGCAAGTTATTTGCTTTAGCGTCACTAACTAGGCTTGGCTTTTCCATATATTTTCGTTGAATAACTTTTACTCACTATACGACCATCATATCGATAGAGGTCTTCACAATGTATCATCAAATACACAAACAAATGCACACGTCATCGAAAAATTCTCTACATACATGTTCCTATCATGTTGTTTACTCAACGAGTCATTTGAGAGTGACCTCACTTTGGGAAATTTCTAAGGGCCACTCAGTCATGCCTAGGCAAAATGCAATAAATTCAGTGAAACTTTGGGAGTCTTCATTGGTGAACAAACATTGAGATAAATGCAGATTTTTAACGATATGCAAAGTTTATTTTTTCATCATTCCACAGCTTCCTATTTTCATCTTTTTGCAGAAAACTCAACAATAATACGTTTGTTTTCAATATATCTTCAACATCTCATAGTATCCATCTTACTTGTATTCCCTCAGATGAAAAAATGGGTTCGGTTAAGGTTGGAACGTTAAAAAACCGAAAAGATATGTCAGAGGAGTTGGTAAGATGACTTCGGTAATTTCAATAATCATATCAATCAGTCTTAAACAACCTGATAAATGAATGCAACAACTGCGATAATGCATTTTAATCGGAACGACCACCCATATAAATTGTTGTTCACAAAAGATTCGAGCTAAACGGTTATTAATACACTTCTAGTGTCCATTCTTTCGAAAATGATAAACAAAGTAGTCGTCAAAATAGGAGTGGAATCTTTTGTCTTGTTTATACTCATGGTTGTGCGGTTGATGAGTGTTTCTTCATGTGAGTGTATCGTTTTCAGTGCTTTTCTTTGCGTTAGAAGCTTAATTAAGCTTGTTTCGGTTAAATTGCATGAAAATGTTCATGAAATACCTAACAGAAATATTCCCACCAGAGAGGATCTTAGGAAGGAATTGGCGTAAAGTTCTCATGGTTTAACGGAATCATTGTAGCGATGAAGATTCATCAACGCTGGACTAAATTTTGATAATACCCATTCCAAATCTATTCACGGTATTTCACCTCCTTCATACTTTCACTAACCAGTAGCTATTCTCACCTTTTCGACCATACCGACATACGCACATATTTAAAGCATTTAGCCGGGCATGAGGTTTACCCTTGCATTTTTGGCCACAAATTCAACCAGTTACACTGGCATTTAATGAAAAAATCACTGTTAATGCATTCTCATATGGGACAAAATAGGTATTCGAGAAATCTTCTCACATGGATCATACAAAATGAACCATATAGGTCATACAAATTATCGGTCAATTTTTGGCACCTTATCTGGAAACTTGGTATCATTTGGCACAAACTTTTTATTCATCAGTTCATCAGAATTTTGATGATATGGCTCAATCTCCTATGATTCGCCTTATAAAGTCATCAAATTTCACAACTGTAGCTTTTGTGGCAAGCCAATAGAAATTATCGGACAGATAGACAGACAAACCAGCATACACGTACAAGAATAGATATCTATCTAGACACGACGTTACTAATGACGCTGTCGTGGAAGAATTTATCACAACGAATTTAAGAACAACAAAAAAAAATGTTTTGGCGCGGATTATCGGGGGAGGGGAGAGGAGGTAAAAAGCAAAAAATCCATTATCGATATGCATTCAGTTATTTACATATCAATATACAATTTTCCGAATACTCTAAAGCGTCAATAAATTATAACAATAAGCAGTCTAAGCTGAAATTCGATTCGTGGGCTCATTTTATGGTGCATTCATACCAGCTAAACTCGGTGGTATTGAAGCCATTTAAACCATATCGAGGTAAATAACCAACCCTGATGGTTGCGTAGTGCTTATAAGTAACTGGTTCAACTTTATCGTTCCGCTCGGTGAGCATTAGTTTATTCTTGAAGAGAAATATGTATCGCTCGTTAGACTCTTGATCGCCTTCCCAAACAATGAAACGATCCTATAAAGTGGAATATAATTTATAATTCCTTTGGAATATAGTTGCCTCTTTCTGAATTCCTATATCCTCTTATTCTGTGAAATGTTAGACAATAGAGGAAAAGAAGAGGATGTTGCGGGAAAAGGAAGAAACAATTAAGCACAACAACCAAGGAAAATTTAATGAGTTTTCGATCATCTCTCATTCATTTCCCTATTCCCCGTTTTTCACTTCCTTTTCCGCTCCGTTATTAACCTTGAACAACTGAAGCATGCAGAGGCAAGGCCCATAATATACTTTCGAATAAAAAGTCATAGAATGCCCGCTAAAGCACCGCCTTCTAGCAGCTAACACTGATGGAGGAAATGAATTTATGATCGTGGTTAAGAAAAGAAAAGCTGATATACCTCGAGATAGATAATACAACCAACTGACTTCTATGGCATAAGCAGAAATTTGGAATAAAACTGCAATAGTTAGTTGAGTTTTTTGGCTAATAAACGAATTCAAATTAAAACATTTATGATCCCTCGAGGAAAAGTTTCTAATTTTCAAAAGCTTAAACGTGGAAGAAAAATTGACTCACATGTCTATAGAGACGTCCAAGTCTATTTGTATCTCCAGGATATTGCTCAATGTTGTTGATAAATTCCATATCTTTAGCTCGTTGTGGAACGCCTAACGTTAGCTCCAATGCTTTTTGCATACTTTTAGTGCTTAGTTTAGCTCTTGCTGAATATTTGACAAATTCCTGAAAGATGAGATAATCATAAGTGATAAGCACAAAAAATTATCACCTTTAGATTACTAATTATTAGTCAATTAACAATCGTTTTTTTGATAGTCGATATGTTTGAGTTCAATTGATTTCATGATAACGCAAAATTGGAAAATTGTCTTCTCCGGCTTAGAAGAATTCTCTCGTTTTTAATCTTTAAAATAGATTCGAAATTATTCAATTCAACCTAATATCGACTCTTCTAGAAAAAAATATAGAGAACGTTCATTTGCGCAAATTTTCCATTTCCTCGCTGAATATTTCCGTTAGGAAAATTTTTGACGTTCCTAAGAGAAAAAGAAGAAAACACGCATAAATTCATTAATGTAAGAGTACCATATTTCGCAATACTAGTATACCCCTCATAATTTGGAGTAAACGCAAGTTGAAATATCGCTAGAAAGAGAGCATAAGAAATGAACGTCGAATATACACGAAGAAATCAAAAAAAAAAAAACTCATCTCTATATGAAAATAATAACTAAATTTCCCATCGAGGAAGCCAACAACTAGAAGTGGATCGCTCAACTCACCTTGAAATAGTTCTGATATTGAACCATTCTATCGGCAGCACTTTTTAAATAGTCTTCATAAGTCTTTGCACCTGCATCAATCTTATCGCTGAGCTCCTAAAAATATTTCATAAGTAAATTAAGAAATATTCATATAATGATAATCTTTTTCAATTTTTGCTGAAATAATAATGACAATGCATATATGACTGAAATGTTTTTCAATAAGATTTCGTTTAAACATTCGCCACTGCATTAGTCTATTTTCAGCGTATTCTTATGACTAAGACTTTAGTAGCTTCACTTTACTTATCGACTCCAATAACGACTCTAACTCCTTATGTTGTGAGACTCATTGAAAGACTAGAAGTGACCAATTGAAAACACGAAAACAAATTTTAGAAATTTTCTCGACAGATGCCTTTTCGTGAATAACGCAGCCGTTGAAGTCAATAGCATTTAAGCAGGAAAAGTCGCAGCAATCTATACATATACGTACATATTCAGCCATTAATGTATGCGTTTATAAGCATTTATACATATAAGCAGTATATGGGTGTTTTTATAGCAACAATATCGTAGATCAGATTATCAGATGATAGCGAATGAGGAGGATTACAGCGAAACTGATGAAGCAGAGACAAATTGTGGGAAATTTTTGAGCTTTGAGAAGCAAATAATAAATTTTTATAAAATAAAAAAATCTTTAAATGTAAATTTCGTAGGACTTTCTAATCATCAAAGATTTTCTTATCAAATTTTTTTCTCTGTCCTTCCAAAAAAAAAATATTCCAAAGTAGATTTTTTTTTTTTTTGCACAATTAAACTTCAGTGAGAGAGGACAACCGTTGGGATATGCATATTGACATAACGTTTTTCTTTTCGTTAACTGAATGAACGTACTACGATAGCTATGAACTACGCATACAAATGTGTACATTCTAGGCAACGATGACTGTTGAAAACCAAAAAAAAAGAAATAAATAAAACAAGTCATCCACAAGAAATTGTCCTCAACATTCTTATACTCAAAAAAGTATTTCATATCGAAATTCAACGTTGAATTGTTTCATTGGGGTTTTTATAAGAAATGATAGAAATTTCGATAAGATGGTTAGTGATGCGGCTATCGACGATAACGACTGATTTGTAATTAGCTACCATTATCGATTGAATAATGGTCCATGAAATGTATGATAAACGCCAAAAAATATTAAAAATTTATGAATAGTCTTCTTTTTATTTTTTTGCAGCAATAGCAGCATATAAATTTCGGAAAATATATAGCAAACGATGCAATTCAAAGAATTAATCATATAATATTCGTCATTTTTCTTGGATTATTTCTATACTAATAAAATGATTCTTTAGTGGATTGAAAAAAATTCCAAAGGATATTTTCAATTCAAAACAAACAATTATTTTATATTGTTTTCAATGAGATTAAATAATTGCATAAGGCTAAACTGTAAGAAAGAAAATTCATATCGTTCACTTGTAAGAGTAGACAAGTTCACAACGATTATAGACTTTATTATTGAGGATATTAGTATAGTTGATGAGAGAAATTAAAGCATTTGAGAATTGCCGATCATATTATGTTTAGAGCTGGAACAATGGAAAAGTTACAGAAAATGTTGACCGAATTGGGTAGAGAAGATGGAAAAATAGCTTTGATAGTCAACAAGACTAACCCTATAACTTCGAA
>JAARMF010000455.1:11047-85199 GCA_022844705.1 Toxascaris leonina | reverse complement strand
GGGGGGGAAGACGTGACTAGAATTGTTTCATCTTCGTTATTTTTCTTTAGAATTTATGTTAGCCTCTTAGGTGGGGCATCGTAAAATGTGAATATATTCTCAGTCTTTCTGGGATGCTGCTACGCTTCTTGAAAAGTTGCGTTGCGAAAATGCATTTATGACAGTCTCGTGTGTACGTCGGTCGGTCGGATAATTCCAGCTCAGGAACCATCGAAACTTAAGTTCTGAGGCTTTATATTTGTTCATATCATTACGGGGATAACTCGTTAATCGGTATCCAGACTGACCTGTCAAATTCAAAAGTGATTATTGACAGTCAATTGTATCAATGAGTTTATATTCGCTTTGCTGTCGATTTCTTGATAGAATATTTGAGCGATTGCCAGGATTAGGGAAAATATCAATACGTTTTTGCGCATCTTTATTTCATTCCTGCTAAATTCATAGGAATTGTCACTCTCATGAGCGAAAATCCAGAAGCGCTTATCACTCATCCATCTCCATTTGTTTCTTTTCGATCCAAGATGTACTTTTTACGATTGAATATTTCCATAATTAACTACTGCTGCTCAGTAATATTTATTATTGAAAAAACTCGAGCTTAAAGAAATTTGCAGTGTTTTCGAACATTGTAAGGCGTAGAATTATCGTAGTTTCTTACTAATTTTTTTTTAATATTCCCTAAAAAAATTCTTTGAAATCCTAAATTCTCAATTTCTTTGTTTTTCTCTCTATTTTTTTTTTAGTTTTCTTGTCTTTCTGTTGTCATTGACTGATTGCCCGTTTTCAGTTTCTTTCGTTCATTTCCATTCAATGTTTTGATTACGTTGTGAGGATTACCACTCAAATTAGGAATTCAAGTCATTTTAAACAACTATGAAGTGCGCTTCATTATGCTTATTTGCGCTATATATCAGTGGGAATGTTGAGAGAATTTTTGATGCTTCAATTGGATGGCTTTCTGCTTGAGAAATGGATCATTTATTAAGGAAATTGTTTGATGTTACGTTTATTCAAATGAGGTCAATGTTAGTGAGCTTGTCGATTTCGCATATCTTAGCTATTTGATGATTGGCTGATTGTTTTGTCGCTTATTAAAATACTCATTTTGCTTTCGCCTTTTGCGCAATCAATAGTACTCTAAATGCAATTAGCTTGCATTTTAGTGTGTTCTAGCACCTTCTTTTTTTCTTCAAAATTATATACGTATCCTGTGGTTTAGTACTCTTTTGCGACTTTAATATATGATTAGTAATTAGTAAATCATCTCTCGTATCTTTCTTTTCAATTGTTCTAGCTTTTGGTTCCTTACTGTCTTCTCGATACAAATGATTTTATATGTATTTGATTTGGTGGTCAAATTAAGCATTTCCATTCCGACTATGTCCATATCCATTATTCTGCTAACAGGATAGCATTTAGTGCTGTGGTCTTTTGATTGTAACTTCTATATATATCAGAATTAAACAATTATTAGAGAATATCATATAGGAAAACACTAAAATTATCTAGATTCTTCATTTTTACAAATCAGGTGAACGTAGATTATTCATTGTTCAATTCATAGTGGTGCTTTAAGTATGCGAACTAAAGGCCACAAATGACGCTTCCAAGGTTGCTGCTTGCTATTTGTGGATTTTTTTATTTTAAAAACGTTGTTATTGTGACTGATGTGGCCAGAGAGTAATCATATTTCAGGAAACGGAGGACGAACGTTCTCGACTCGAATATTTAAGTAAATCTTCAGCGCCTCCTACCATCAAAATAGACAACACTGATTCAATGGGATCGTTCTACGTTCAGATGGATCAGATCGAGGAAGCACTTTCGAAAGATGATCCATTTCCATATTCTAGTCTCGAAGTAAAGAAAGAGCAGTTAGAGGTGACGAACTTTCACTTCTTTGTTTTGAAATCAGAAGTGAGGGGAGAGAGGGGAAGACCCCCCCCCCCCCCTTACCCCTACCCTCCTCACCCCTTTGTTTGTGAATATGGCAATAAAAAATCTTCTTCTTAGGAGTAATGGGGAAGCGTAATTGCGAGGGTAAAGGCACTAATCTCCACCAAGTTATATCTGCTGCATAGCCTTTTAGTGGGTTCATTATTTCGTCGTCGTGTATATTTTCTTTAGAATCTGAACAAAGATTCGCTAAGCTGTGATCTCAATATGCATAATATTTATTGCCTTTATATTTTGGCTGTCAATGTGAAACCCCTATGCCGAAGAGGGTCAGCAAACTACTGAATCACTGAAATTCGGAACAAAAAAAAAAACTGATCTGTAAAAAAAACCGCTCGCGTTCCCGAGATGCATGGAACGAAAACAGCCGAGAAAAAAAAGCGTCATCATCAGCTGCTGGACTGGATCCCCATACCCCTGGCCGTGATGCCTTAATGGCCAGATCATGGGACTCCATTGGAGGAAAAAATAATATGCAAATTTGTAGAAATATGTAAATTTTATATAGGATTTTTATATAGAATTGTATAATATATAGAAATACGTAAATTTTGCCATATTATTTCTGCTTGTTTACTGTCGAATCTGAAAGCAATCGCTCCCCCCAAAAAATTAAATGCTGAAGAAAGAGATGGTCTCTCAGAAATGGGACTAATCCAGTAAACAATCGAGTCGATTCAAAGCGATGTAGACATAAACCACTTTCGTATGCGCTTCGGCGAAAATTCACAACAGGCGTCTTGAGCCTCAATGTTGGCTTTTATGTCCTTTTCTAAGATTGAAATAGTTTCCTGTTTTTGCTATGAGACAGGAAATAGATCTTATATTCATCGAGATCACTGACTGGTTAGTCAGTAATTTATAAACCTGTAAACCTTTTTTCTTAGAGTTCGTCGATTTTGTGACTGGTCATGACATTCAGCAATAGAATCATTTGACGTGTTAAATTTTCGGAATATGTTCGATAGTGATTGCTATGATTATTAATGTATTCTTGTATTCATGAGATGCTGAAATTGCCCAAGTATTTGCACAAAAGGCTGCCTAAGAGCGCGAATTTCTGGAATATCCAGCCAGGAATCTTTTTTTCTCAGATGAGTTGTCCATGCTATCCAATAAAATAGATGGCTGCAATGGATAAGCAGCACAACTTTCCACCACCTGAGGAGTTCTTTTCTGACAACCGTATAAAACGCTACACACCTATAATATGCTATTGTGTAGCTTGTTAAAGGGAGAATGCATCTTTTAGAATCATATGCGTACATACCAAAAACTGTGAAATGATGAGGGAAGTGGCCAGATCCTGTGTGTGGAAGTCTATCACTGCATTTCGAGCCTTCAAATCTTTTTTCCACAATTTGGAAGTTACAGTTGTTTTATAACTACTAATTATCAGCACCTTATTGTTGCCCGTTCACATTTCTCTCTGCCACTTCTACATGTTTTCCACTTTCCTTCATCCGTTCTGCCATAAAATTTTAGACATTCGCAGATATCACTATCATCAAACATGAGTCTGATTTCACACATCAGTGCCGTAAAATCAAGCGATCTCAAATCTAACAAGCAAGCGATACCACCACCAAGAGTCGCAATTCTTTTTGGTTCTGAAGAAAATGGTTTCAGGCAATGAGTAGGTCGCTCGATCGGGTGGAACAAGCGATTGACGATTCACAAATGATGATGGATCTGATCGAGAGTGAGGCAGCTCGGGAACGAGTGGCTGCACTTCGTGATTCCAATAGTCAACGCACCAAGTCAGTCCTCGTTTTGCTGTTTTAACTTAACTTTAAACTTTATTCCAAGCTGTTTCTTTAATGAAAATTTTCAAATGTACTAAATTCCACATGTCGTTGCTTCCGTTTCTTGAGCGATTGGGGATCACTTCCTTAGTTTTATGGAGATTTTAAACAAGTGCTAGTTTATGGTAGATTTCTTCGCAATCTCGATGAGTATCGACAGATATCGCGGTTGGCTGTAATACATTTTTCGATTTGTTTCATTTCTTTATCGGTTAAATGCGAGCATCTCTATTGGTCTTGAATGACCGAAGTGCAGTTAAGCTTAGTTTATTCATATGGATGCCGTCGCTTCATCAGCGAAAGAAAATCAATTCAATTCTACCACTGGCCACTTTTGACCAAAATTTTCGGCTTAGTTATGTTTTAAGCACTTGAATCTGTCCATTGAACGGATCCTGATAGAAACTCATATTCCGCTACTGAAATTCGTTTGAGCTGTTATGCTGATCTGATCCATTAATTTTTCGATGTTTTTTCGATTAGTTTCGGAATCTTCGTGATTTTTTGCCGTTCTCTCCTTGCATGGCAGAAGATCTGAATCGATTCGAGTTCAGGATATCATAGCTCGAGACTCGCACTATGTCATAGTCGGAGGTCCGTTAGGGATGATATAGGCTGCTGGAGTTCAGACAGCGGCAATGAACAGCACAAGTTTTGATGATCGAGTAATTCTGAGCTCTCGTAAGGCATCGTTGCGTGATTAGCCTGTAGTGCGAGCAACTTCAAAATTTTAGTGATATAAAATCCCGTTATAATTAGGTAGATAAGACATATTTGCCACTTTGCAGGGCCGAATTCTTTCTCATAAACATTCCATTCGATGATTTCTCCTTTCGAAGTTTTGTGTATTTCGGTTTATGTTTTAAAACGTTTATGTTGCTACTATTAAGATATATTATTTTCTATTGTTTATCGTCTCTTTAGGTGGAAAATAATGTGTGCTCGGAGTGCTATTGTTGTACTCGGTTAGATTTGTAATTGCAATTGAGAACTATGCAACCTATATCAGGTGTGTAAATAACCGGTTAAAACTGAAGATTGTGCGATTGTTTTTTGAGGGAGGTGAATGAGATGCTTCGTTCATGGGCAAGTCTGGAGGCGAATCTGAATGCAAGCGATGAATTGGTGAAAGCGTTGGATACGATGTTGAGTGATGTTGACGGACGCAATAAGTCACCAGATATCGACGAATTAGAGTCACTATCACTTTCTTTCGAAGATTCTCTACAGCGTGCACTCGCACAGATTCAACACACATCACTTAAAGTATGTGTTTATTGTTTGCGTTTAGTTGGTCTGCGCTTGAGAAAAAATCTTTCTTATTTCGAAGAAATTTAAATCGAGGATCTTTAATGCACGAATATTTCATTTGTCAATATTTCGTTTGATTTTGTTGTTGCTTTGAGTTGTTGTTTTATCATTGCTGTAAATGAAATTCTTTTTGTGAATTGATTGCGATGCTATTTTCAAAGAATTTTCCTAGTTGTTTGAGGAGTTAGGAAGTGGCGATGAATTCGTTTATGGAATGCCGCAATGGTGGGTTAGCAATAAATATAGTATTGAATGATCAGTCGATGTTTTGTTCAGATAATTTGGTCGCTTTAGGCAGAGCCGATAATTACACAAATGAACGACGAACATGCAGATGTATTACGCGAACGACTTCGTGATATAGGCGAGCGGTGGAAAAATTGTGAAGATGCGGTGAGAGAGAAGAGACGTCGATTCGATGAACGACTCGCCGATCAATCTGAACTCACGAATCTAATTGAACTGCTCGAATTTTGGTATATTCCATTATTGCTTAGGAGGTTTCGGAGAGCACTATTAGAATGGGCTATATTTCCGGTCTGTTGATGTTTGCGCATGCAGGCGACCATTTTTTTATCACTTTATTGGTCGAAGAGGTGAACATGGGGGGAAAAAACGTGATCTCTGATAAAAGACGATGCAGCGATAACAGTCGAGAAAGTCCTATTAGGTCCGTCGTCGATGTTTTCTATTTCTGTGCTTTTGCAAAACATATTGTCAAGGCGTCATATATATTCGGATGAAGGGTCTTATCGACCGATTTCCGCATATTATTCCATCGAATATCTCTGAGGTAGATAACGAAAAGTTATTGGTGGTTAATTAATGTATTGAAGGTGCGATGAGGCAGAAACGGAATGCGCTACAGCAATCAACTCGTTAAATGATGCTGCAATCGCCGAAATTTCTGATCGGATTAATGTTAGTTTTTGGGGTCATTTTATATTTCTTTGGGTCGATAACTGAAAGTGTTGAAATAGATCGATGCTTCTTTTAGATTTCGACTATTTTGCTTCTCTGCGTTTTTCAATAATTCGTTTAACGATTCGAAAAGGAATTTAGCAACTAATTATCATTTGAGAGTTTTGCTATACTTTGAATTCTATATCGCTACGTAATTTCCGAAACACTCATTTTATATATTCATAATAGGTGACGCGTTGAATTTCTTATGAATGGATGTGCTCTATTCTTCTGCAATGTTTGTTATGTGATATTGAATTATGTTTTTTTAGGGAACTTTGGAATGTTTTTTTTTCTGGCCATATTGTTGAGCATTGAAACATCTCTATGGTTCCAATCACATTGATATTACAATCGATTTTCAAATAGCTATAGTAGGAATTATTTTCCATTCCTTATGTTTAAATCATGATCCCCTTAAACGATATCTGTTTTTGACAGCTTTCTTCCATCGCTTTTTAAAATCCTCGCAAAAATTCAAACTGAGTTTCAATTACTGTTGACAGGAAAGCTCTTTATTAGTGTTAGTTGATGTATGTTTCCATTTATGCAGGACTCAAGCTCAAGCATCGTTTGTAATGGGTTGACTTTGCTTAGGAGCGACTTTCGGATTTCGAATCAAAGCGTGAGAGTTTGCACAATGTGGAGCGTCTGAAGGATCGTCTAGTGAATGCACAATTGGCCGATCCATCAACCAAACACCGCACTCGACGTATCGTTTCCGAACTCGGCAAGCGAGTCAGCAGTGTACGTTACTAAATACGTTGAGCTACATTCTCTTTAATGGTTCAACAAACGCTTATAAAGCTTTAGCTCGTAACGAACTCAAACGGTACAGTGCACGAACAATAAAGCAGTTGTAGCGAGCGGCTGACGAATATTTAAGGACCGGGTTTGAGAGGCGTATAGGCTTAGGCGGATGACACGTTGTCAAGAGTGATGTCCCACCAACTTTTTTATTCAGCCTTTTCGTTACAACATTTTCAAAAATGTTTTAAAACTTAGCGTTCATGCCAACTTTCGCCGGAAATTTTCCAGTTTTATGAGTGGAAATGTGATATTTGTGAAGCATCAGAAATTCTTCGGACGTGATGAAAGATTTCTGGGGCTTCTCTTGTTCGTCTAAAATTCCTTGCTTATTTTTGTGGAGTTGAAATTTTTCACAAGTTTCGGAAAAAAAGAGGGCTTTTACAATCTTGTTGAATATACTGAGTCTTTCAAAAAGCTGTCAATGTTTTGTTTTTTCCATGCAGAACATTTATGATTTTCGACGTGGAAAATCGATCTTTTTTTTAATTGGTTTATGTTTTTTTATTAATTTCCCCAACAACTGAAATTTTGTTTTCGCTTTATTTTTCAATAATTGCTAGCTGTATGAAGGGATCTTCTAAAGCTATTGATGTAGCTAGCCAAAAAGTTACGCTTAAGAAATGCTTTCAGATTAGAAGTGTACTAATGGAACGTAAGATTGAGCTCGACGCGGCGGCAGACGCTGCTAAGCAATTTCAAATGGATATCTCTACACTTCAGCAATTCTGCGACAAATGTGAAAAAGCAGTGCAAATGTACTTCTTTTTTTCGTTTATTTATTGATGTTTTCCTAAACTCTTCGATGACTCATGTTCATCTTTTTTTTTTCAAACTGTATCTTATCTATATAAAGCAGAAATATGCTCAAGACTTCTAGCTTATGTGTATTTGATCATAATGCCTAGGGCTACTTGACAACTTTTGAAATTCGCCGGATTTTTGGCCAATAATTGGGCCACATATTTTTGCTGACCTTAGCCCGAGAAAATATTCTTCATATATGTTTCATTTTCCTTACAAATTTTATAACAATTTACTTCTTTGCTTTATCATTATGTACAACAATTGCAATGTAAAATCAAGTTCAAAATCATTATTGAATGAAATGTTAGTATCGGTTGATGGTTTCGCGTTTCCAAATGGTAAAAAAAATGCCAAACTTCATGCGGTTACGCGTATTTCTAAAACTATGACAAAGGAAGGCAGTTCCATCTTCGAGAACAAGTTTTCGCTCGATGAGAATGAGCATCATCGTATTGTTCATTAATTTCACTTCTCCATTCTTGTGCTGCACTCCTTTTTGCATTTACAGAGGTCATGAGTCTTGCTTGTTTTCCTTCTTCTGTATACGAATCAAAATTCTCTTATTGTTCCGTTTCGATAATTTTTTATTCTACTGAGACTGAGAAGCAATTTGTATGCGATTCGTATGAGTGAAAATCATTGGAATTATTTCTTCATTAGTGCTATATGGTTGAGTTTTTAATTGCTTTTTTTCCTTCTTTTTTTTTCAGTATTTACCTAGAAGAGGTCACATTTTAATGAGTGAAATTTTTTTTAAGAGTGGAGAACGCTAAAATTTTTGTGCCTTCCGGGACGGATCTGGATTATGTTCGATCTCGGCAAGATCAAATGGATAACTTGGCAAACTCTATTGAGGGACGTTGGAAAAAAGCTTGCTTGGAAGAGCCACCGCCAGACGATCGACAAAAAATTGTAATTATTTGCAACTACTCAATCATTCTCTAAACGATGCTTTACAATTTACTGAAAACAAAACTGTTATATTTTGATAATTCGTCTCAATAATTTATTATTTATTATTCGATATTTCCGGCACGCGGATATGTCTCTACCACTTTACGAACATTTTAGCGGCACTAATGTAGTGTTGCCTATCGTCTTATGTAGGAGACGTGAGACATCATTCATGCTTTCTTCTGTTTATTTTCATGTTAGACGCATAGTATTCAGTGGTATACTTGATATTAACGTTTATAGATGAAACCAGTCGGTGCATAAACTGTTATAAAAATCTGTGGTATTTTACGGGCGTTGTTTAGTTTTGAAAACGAAATCGGCCTAATAATGATCTGTTGAATTGAATTGTGGAGGAATCATGCGCAATGATAGAGGTACATCGGTACTTTTACAGAAGTCGATGAGTGATGGTATTGGCAATAGCAGCTCAACAAGTATTTAAAAGCGCAATTGATGTTGCAGGTTATTGAAGATGTATTTCGAATGTGGAATAAAGCGAAGCAGAGAATCTCAGATAAAGCTGATGTGCAAACACTTGCACAAGATTCATCGTTGTCAGGTTCGTTCCACTTTTTTTTTGCGATGTTTTCTCTGCTTTGATTACATTGCTGTGTTCTGTTAAAATGGTAACGCTATAGTGCTCGTCTTCGGAAAAAAAAACTGTTTGTTCATTGTAAAGTTAAGTTCTTTAAAAAATAATGAATGGAATTTATTAAGTTGTGGTGTACCCATCGACCTATATTATTATGAATTAATATTGTGCTATAAACTAACAATCTGATATCTCCGTCGATATTTGTTGATCAGGATCTTTTGATGTTATATTTTTGTGCTCGGTTTGATTCTTGAGTTTTTTTTTCTTGTGATCATTTTCTGTTTGTTCCATTGTTTTTGCCGACTAACTTAACGATTCCTGTCGATAATTTATATTGTCAATGAATTCTTGCACATTTCCCAAAACGGTTATTATTTGATTCCTCTAGCTATACGGATCACTGGATTGCACTATTAGTTCCGGAGTGATGGTTGAAACTGTGATTATTAGATGAGAAGTCCAGTGAATAGAGAATCGTCTAGTTTAAGCCCAAAAGGCAAGAATTATTTTGAATGAGTTGTAGATGCAGTTAACATCCACTCATTTGCTTCACTGAACGTCTTGCAAATATTGTGCTTCATTTTCCTTGATAGAATCCCTTATCGGTGAAGAAAATTTTGATTTATAACAACAATAGGATTCTGCAAAATATGGATCATGACGAGTTGGAGAAACCTAAGAGAGGGATACGACACGAAGATGCCCAAAAAATAGCTTTGCCGTAGATGCAGCCCCAAGGTTTATCATAGATTCTGAAAATCATATGAAAGAGCATCGGGGGAACCTCATTGTTTGCACTTTTTTTACAACCTCCTCAGCAGGATGGAGGAGGGGAGGCTATCACTATCTCTTCGCCCCCTGCTATCGATTTTGGTTCCTTTTACAATATTCACCGAGTTGACTGTTGTTCGCTTAGTTTGAATGTTATAGAGACAGTAGGCGCAGATGAGACGCCAACTGAGGCAAAGGGGTCGCTAACACCGAATGGACCAGAGGAAAAGGCGGAGCAATCCGTGAGTGAATATGGTACGTTAAGTGAAGGACCAATGGCTGATGAACCACCATTGCCTCATCTCTCGCACAAAGAGCACGCTCTACTCAACAGTATTGTGCAATTGCGTCATTGGCTAGCCGAAACGGAACGTGATGCAGGACTTACCGTTGATATTATTGATGTGCAAGCAGTTAGGGATTCAGTAAACCATATGCAGGTTAGCTTAACATCTTAACAGTAATATTTTGTGCCTTAGGATGCGTGCATTGTGCAAGCATGATGTCATCAAATTGTGAGAGAGTGTTTGATATTAGGAGGCTATATGCAAACAAGACGTGTCGCTCAAGTAAATAGTGAGAAGCGATTTCTTGTCGTTTTAATAAAAGTGATTTCTTTCGCTCTCGACTTATTGCGAAGTTGTTCTCGATCTGTTGACATCAGAAATTTTGTTCCACTTCGCTTATTCTGGGTTTTTTTTTTGATTTTTTAAAAGCAAGTTTATGGAAATTCGGTAAGTGGCAAAACTTCCCAGCAGTGATGTTACGTCAATCGGATCATCTGATAGCATTCCCTAAGCGTTACATTTGGGCATTATTGTTTCAGAGATTTTCATCAGTTCATCGCCGTCGATTTTGTTTTTTTTTCCACACGTCGTACTATTTAATTTCATTGATAATTATTTGGTTTTCGAAACGCTCAATTGTTGTGTCGATAATATTAATTGATTTTAAAGAGATATTTGCATATATTAAATATTTGAAGGCATTCATCGACCAATTGAAAATTCGGCATCTCGAGCTGATTCGTATTTTGGACGAAAGTCAAACACGAACCGTTCGCGAAAAGACCGAATTCACGTTGGGAGAATGGAATCGCGTTCTTGGTGAATGCCAGCGGAGGAAATCACAACTGAAGAAAATGGCCGATGAAAGTCGTGCTTGGGAGCAGCTGAGATGCAGCGTTCAGCTATGGCTTAATGATGCGCAACAACGGTTTGTGATTAAGTTGGAAAGTTCATTGCAGTGTTTTTTCAGCGACATCTTAAATTGGATGGAAAGGGAATTATTATTATTATTATTATTATTATTATTATTATTATTATTATTATTATTATTATTATTATTATTATTATTATTATTATTATTATTATTATTATTATTATTATTATTATTATTATTATTATTATTATTATTATTATTATTATTATTATTATTATTATTATTATTATTATTATTATTATTATTATTATTATTATTATTATTATTATTATTATTATTATTATTATTATTATTATTATTATTATTATTATTATTATTATTATTATTATTATTATTATTATTATTATTATTATTATTATTATTATTATTATTATTATTATTATTATTATTATTATTATTATTATTATTATTATTATTATTATTATTATTATTATTATTATTATTATTATTATTATTATTATTATTATTATTATTATTATTATTATTATTATTATTATTATTATTATTATTATTATTATTATTATTATTATTATTATTATTATTATTATTATTATTATTATTATTATTATTATTATTATTATTATTATTATTATTATTATTATTATTATTATTATTATTATTATTATTATTATTATTATTATTATTATTGGTTGTTTATTTCTTCGTTTATTATTTTTTCTTATTCATCACTTACACAGCAAAGAATAAAAATAAAAAAATATTTTTATCATAAATTTATTTATTAATATCATTACAACTGGATTTTTGCTCTCCTTTTCGTTCATATTTTTAATAGTTTCCTTGCATCGAAGGATGCATACTTTCTTCAGCTTCACTAGACATACATCTTCTGGTGAAATCCTACGAGGATTTTCGGGTATATAATAGAAGAGCACCTCTTCGAGAGTTCTAAAGATTCATTTAAGCAGGTATTTGCAAATTAATAGCTCTCATCTCAACGATCGAAATGAGATTGTTTCTAGGAGTTGGCCACGTTTTGTTTTTATAGCTCTATGTGACTCCTTATGCATATTGCGTCACCTGAAAATTGCACATTTTTTGTTTGCTTCTCAGGCTTAGGTGTCGCCTAATTTATTTTTCATAATTAGTGATGAGATTAAGGATTCGAAGGTGGAGATACGGAGCCGAGCGGCAGTTTCTGAAGCTCTTGTGCAAATTATTCTACCTTCTTCTGTCCCACCTGTCCTCTTTTTTTCTCTAAGCAAAAAGAATCCCATAGCTTAAATTTTAGTACTGAACGGAATATTTTTACGGACGTCACTTGTTCGAGTCAGTTAATTTTGCAGTCTGAGTGAGGGTGGCAAAGTAAGTGAACTAAGTGAAGAAGCGTTGCATAACGAACTAAAAGAGGTCGAGGTGATAAGCGATGGCATCAGCGAGATGAAGAACAAGATGGCTGAGTTGAACGTTCGAAGTAATGCACTTCTCGACGAATTTCGTGCCGATGAAGGACATAACCTTTCGCATTCCACGTCTAAGATGAACACATTGTGGAGTAAATTCAATGACAAGTTAGTCTTTTAAAAATTTAACGGGAATTTATTCATCAAAAGCGCTCTCTTTTATTGTCTTTGACAAATTCCACTTATCAGATATTGGTGCGATTTTCTAGTGTAAACCCATATTTATCGATTTCTAGAACTGCTGTTTCATTTTGCTCGAATAATCAGAGTCGGTAATTCTCTTTTACAGTATTCGAATTCGGCATGCGGTTCTGGAGGCGGCTATACGTGCACGAAGTGATTTTCACTCAGCATTATCACAGTTAGAGCAATGGTTGGATCGAGTTGAATCAAGTTTGAACTTCCTTAACGAAGCAACTTCGAATAAACAAACGTTAAAAGATTCCGTTAAACGAAAAGAATGGATCGATAATGAAAAGGTATTTCTGTTTGTTCTTTATTCTGATGATTTTTAGCTTCGAATTGTTAGCCAGCTTAATTGATTTGTTAGGAATTGTGTTCTGATCTTATTGATATGCTTAATAATAGTTTAGTTAGAGTCGCATTCAGAGTGTACGAGCTGAGATGGATGCCCACGACGATGTGGTACATTCAGTGGAGCAAATGGGTGTTAAACTTGTGCGAAGTGTCGAAGATGCCAATGAAAGAGAGCGTCTTGGTGATCGCCTGAATAGCGTCAGTGAACGTTGGCGTTGTATGAGCACCCTTGCAAACACAATCAGGTATTTTCAATTGTAGTAAAAATTCCAGTTGATTTCGTTGCCTTCGTTATATCCGACTTGAAGCGATGCTTTATTGAGATTTTCGTTTTCAAGTGCTATGAAGCTTTATGACTTCCTTATGCGTTGTTTCATGACTGAATGGTGAAAAATGCGCAATCCGTCGGCAGCACTTTGAATAAATGAATAAGGCGTAAAATATTTAAAGGACAATAATTGTTTTTTTTTACTATTAAAAAATTGCTGTTTCTTTTTCCTTTAAATATGCGCTGTTTTGCTTGATATGTAAACAAGTGTTAACAATTTTTTTTTCCTTTTTTATCACCATTACATAAGAATGAGATGAAATATGCAGGACGCGATTGATGAGTGCTCAAGAAGAATGTGAACGATTGGTATCGCAACTTTCCGAGAATATCTATTGGTGCGATTCACAAAGTACTGCTCTTCTTGATGAACAACCAATCGGTGGTTCACTTGCTCGGGTGCAACAACAAAATGAATTCGTTAAGGTAGTTGAATAACTTATTTCGTTGCCATATTTGTCGATTTTTCCAAAGGTTTTATTATTTGTTTTTCCAAAGGGATGTTCACTTTAACCATTTGTTTTAATGTGAATGATTTATTTTTTATGGGGTTTTTCTAGCGTATGATAGAGGAGGAGTTAACACCGTAGTGGAATTTATAGCTACACTAAAGAGCTAGCTATTCGTTTGCAGAAGTAAGATATATGCCCACTGATACGTTTTATGAATTGCCCACTCTACATTCTGCTTCAATCGAAGCAATTTCTGTTTTCGACCTTATCCTCTTGCAGGGTGTTTCTTGCACTGCTCTAACTCTTTATCAATTTCCTTTTGACGAATTGCGCAAAGTGTTTTTAAGAAGTTTGATTCCTTTTTGGAGAATCAGAATAAACTTATTTGTTTTTTAGTGTTTTTTCGATGTTCTTATGAAAGATAGACTTCGAACACAGTAAATTACATCGGCAAACAAAGAGGAGGTCAGGAAAGGGACATTTGTTTCCGATCCTTTTCCTTCCCTTCCCATCGCTGTTGGGTTTGAAAGGGAAAAAGCATTTACAAGGTGTTAACCAGCCTTTAAAATTTCCCCCCCCCCCCCACCCCCCCTCCCTCCCCCAAGATAAAGATGATGGGAAGCAGTTCTGCTGGAATTTCGCCTCGATTATGAAACTTTTTCTTTTTCCCAAGTTCGAAAAAGGAGGCTTTCTACGCCATTCCCTTTCTCATTGGGCAATAAAGTCCCCAATAATTCGATTACCACTTACCCAAAAAGTTGTGATTTTGCTGTTGTTATTTGATCAGAAGTCAGCCATTTTAGAATTTGGAGCACGAGATTGACCGCAGGCAACGCAGTGTGGACGAATCCATAACATTGGCGCATAGCTACCTCATGCAGCATGACCTACGTCCTCGTATGCATACACCAAGTGCTCTTGCCTCACCCACTGAACAACCACAAGGTATGTTACTATGCCTAACAACGGCTTGCATATTTTTTTATTCAACAAACTGTGATATGGTATATTTCATTTGTATTGCATTTTCTATCGTTTTATGTTCTATGGTGCATGAGGTAGTTGTGCACCTTTTTATCATTGCCTATCATTCACTACATCGCAGTTCATAACAGTGCATTATTTTCTAAAAACACTATAGAATGCTTAATCTTGGTCGTGAAGTCGAATATCGTAGTTGCCAAATTAGAACAACATAGTAAAATATTATAGGTAATGTCTAAGAAAATTATGGAGTGGTATAATCGGGAATTATTTTGTTCTTGTTCATTGTGCTATTTAGCACGTAGTGGTTTAGTTGAGGATCAGGAGTTAATGTTATAATACGGTGCCTATGCTATATTCTAGCACAATATGTTACTATAAAATGAGAAAATATAGAGTGCTACAAGTAGCAAAGTGATTTATTAGGGAAATTTTTGGTTGAAATTCTAAGGTGATGCTGGAAATGGCATGCTATTTATTGCAAAATAATAGAAAGATGAGTAGACATTGAGCAGAAGAATTTGAAGTATGCAGTGGTTTTTGCGTTTACACCACTTTACTTGTATTGATCTTAACTACCTCAAGCTTGATGGCATTTAATCGATGGTTCAGTTGTCGTAGTTTCATCGGCAAATCTTTCATTCAAAGATGACCGGCCATCTGTTTCCGGTATTTAGATTAACTGCCACCGTTATTTCCTTCTTCTTAAAATTCAGGATTTGTTGTCAGAGCATTTGAGCTATTGCCTTTCGATTCATCGGATGCAGGTATTGTCTCAGCTGCTGTGAAAGTTTATTTGCCTATCTTCTGTCAATTTCTACTTTCATGAGCAACATTTCAGGTATATTTGTTAGTGCACTAGGACATTTTTTTGAAGGGGATGAGCGGAGTGTTGGAAAGAAATTAGACAACACTAGCTTAGCTTTAGTGTATCACCGTCATAAAGTTATAGAAGGATGGACTATATGGAGGGAGCCAAAATTGGAATAAGAAATTAAATTGATTATAGATGACAAAAATGCGGAGTTGCGTCGTGTGGGCATTCAGATCAAATCGGATAGCGATAAGTTGGCAAAGAAATGGAGCGAATTGAAAAAACAGGTGGGCACATGGTCACGAATCATCGATGATGCACACGCAAAGATGGAGCAGTTAGCAGCAGCGATTGCCGAGTGTCAGCTTTCCCTCTCGAAGATGGAAGCAAACATGGAAGGCATACAACCTGTCGAAGAGGTGCGAAACTTTGTTCAAGAAGAATCATATAGAGCCGTTTCGTCGTGCAAGCATTCAATTGCAGTAGTAGTAGAAGAGGCTTTGGAAACGATGTTGTTTCTTTCATTACCCTATCGGATTTGTAGAAAGCTTGGGTTACTCTATTGCGGGATGAAAACTGAAACGAATTTATGATATTGGTTTCACAAATCCAAAGTTCCTTTAATGAGGTAGTAAATGGTTTTGAGTTGACTTCATCGTTGCAGTGAGCGAAGGTGAAGCAGGGCTTTATCGAAGGATGCTGGCGTGAACGCTCTATTTTTAAAATCAGGAGAAATAATATCTAGCAGGTTAAAATTGATGCTCGATTGAGAAATGAGGTGGATGCTTTCAGTTGCGTTTGGAAGAATTGGCGGATGCGGTAGACGATAGCGATAGGTTGAAGGAGTGTTTAGCAAGGACAAGGATGCATATCGACGATGCGAACGATTGCAGTGGGCAGTTGCTAGCTTCTGACATCGATCTCGCACCCGAACTCACCGTTCAGCTCAAATCTATCAACGAAAGGTTGCCATACTGCTATAGTTCCTTGGCTTCTCTTGTGGAAAAATTAGAGAAAATTGTGATTTGCCCAAAATTATCGTGAAAAGTCATTGGGCGTTGGTAGTCGTTCACAAAGAATTATGCGCGTCTTCCTGTAGGACCTTTAATGAGAAACTACCAGGATGCAAAAGTTCGCTATATATCTGCCAAACCTCATCGACGAGAATCTGATTCAGTTCCGGCATCGGCATTGTTTGTGCATGTTCTTACTCTGCGCGTCATGAATTTTTTGATATTGGCTAACACAGGCTTGTGAGCTTTTCCTGCTGAAGTGACATGCTTCTCTTCCAGAATACACGTTTGCTACTGGAGTCTTGGCGTGAAAACACATTGCTGCTTTCAGATTCGCAAAGTTGAAAGTCGATGTGAAGATCCGTGTTGCGGCTTTGGAGCATGCAATTGCTGACTTCGGACCGTCAAGTCAACACTTTCTTATGAATAGTGTGCAGCCACCGTGGCAGAGAGCTGTTTCGTCTGCTAACCATCTTCCCTATTATATAAAGTAGGCCTTGTCTTCTTGAGCAGTCTTGAAACTGTAGCTTCAAGTGATCGCTTCCAGGAAACAAACATTCATTGCTGTGACCAATGTTTTGTTTATCATTGAGGGTTTTAAACTGTAGAAAGATTACGAAAGCTTCAGAGGCATTCGCAGTTTTAGCTGGCGCTTGAGTGCCAACGACTGGTATGACCAACGCATTCTTAAATTCATCGCGTTGTTTTTGGCAAGCGGAATTCCTTCACTTCGTTCCCTTGAATTTCTAGGTTTCTTAGCTGCAAATATGTTAAATTACTTGAATGTTAAGTTGCTTGTGGTGCAGGTGTTTTAGGTCCGCCAAAGTTTTATTGTGCCCAATGAAAATGGGAAATTGATATAGTCGAGAATGTGGAAATTTTCATAGTGTGGTGTTCGAAAATTTGTTTTTCGATCGTTATGCGTGCAAGAAGTTGCACTCATTGGTTCGGTTTTGTAGTCACGAAACTGAGTTGACCCAATGGGATCACCCGGTGATGGTGGAAATAATGGAGAAACTCGCCAACTTCAATCAGGTCAAATTCAGCGCATATCGAACGGCGATGAAGTTGCGCGCCATACAAAAACGGCTTTGCTGTGAGTGAATTCTTCTGCAATTTGCGTATTCGTTAAATATGCAAATTTCAGAGTTATATGAGCATAGATGGAAAGAACGTCATTTGGCGAAAAAATCGTTTGAATGCACTCGATGTTTACAATGCTGTTTTGATACCTGAAAAATTCTAATAATAAGAAGGGCATGAGGCTGTAATTGTGCCATCTTAACGGTAAGGTGGTGATGATAGGTATATGCAGATACAGGTGTTCTTTATCTTTATTGTGTTCACTCAGCACCGAAATTGCTCGCATAGTTTCTCTTGAGTACTGCCATCGATTGTCTTGTTCAGAGCACCTTGCAGCACAGCGGTCTCAACCACCGGGATGCTTGAAGCCCTTTTTATCTCTTCGCCGCACCTTCCCCTTCGTCGTCCTCCTTTCTTGTTCTCGTATCTTTCTTCAGTGTGAGACGAGGTTTGCATCTAATTATGTCTTGTTGACAAAAGTTTGTGGAAGCTTTCGGATAGCTTTTTACTCAGAAATATTAATATCGATAGTAACGTTTGCAGTAGATTTGCTGAGCTTGCAAGAATTGGATGCGAAATTACAATCGTTGAATTCAACATGCGGTGAGCAGCGACTGGCCATCAAAGATGCCGTCATGTGTTTGGTGCCACTCTTCGAATCGGCTCATGAAAAATTTCCACATTTGATCCGTTCGATACCACTCGCCGTCGATCTTCTCCTCAATTTCCTTCTTAACATCTATGACCCGTTCGTTTCGTTTTTGTTGTTTCAACTATTATAGAGCACTTTCGCATTAATTTTCTTCAAAAATGCATAAGACGCCGATCCAGCAAAGAATCAGCTATCTCAGGTCGTGGATTGAAGCGAATTCCGTTGTGAATGAATGTGCCTTAGTGCATAGTGGCATTTGCAATTTGATGCGATTATATGACGTAAGATCGGCTTGCTTTTTCCTGATGCAGTATTACGTTCCCATAGTTACTGCAAATAAGTGCACAAATATCGTTCGTTAATACGCTGTCAAATTTCTTTAGGAACTATTATTTCATTAGTTCGTTTTTCGGACTTTTCGAACTTGATTTGCATTGCGTTTTTTTTTTTTTGCTGTTGTTGTTGTTGTTGTTAATAGTTCAGTACTTTTAGCTCACGTGATGGCACTCTTCGGACGTTTTCATTCAAAGTCGCACTCGTCGTTCTGTGTAATGCAAACCTCGAGGATAAATACAAATGTTAGCGTGATTCATATGTTCTAAGCTAGAAGATATCGAACGCATATAATCTTTCAGATACTTGAAGAATATTTTTGCATCTTCAAAGTAATTTATTTAATAAGTATATATCCATTTTTAAAGTACTTTTCAAATTTCGTGTGTGGCCATCTACCACGAATTCAATTTTTCGTAGTGAAGGCATGGAAAGAAGTTTTAAATTAACTATAACGAATGCATACAGTGCTTGATGTACGCTTTACAATAATTGCTTTTTCAACCGGAAATTGTCTTTCTTAGATTCACCAGCATTTGCTTTTTTCTATGATCGTCGTCGTTATTCACTCGAGAAAACTATTTATTCCGTATATTATAAGAGCTTCATGTTTGCTCGCCTTTTCCCAAACGTATTTTATAAACTGATTGAATTGATATGCGGAAATGTTTGATGTAAAAGAGAGCAGTAGTTATTTATGAAAAACTTCATAAATTTCATTCACGTCGCTTGCATATATTACATTAATTTGCTCTCATTTTTCAGTGTGCAACCTGACGATATCCTATTTTGATTCGTTTTGATTAACGCAATAAAGCCTATAGATTCCACTCATAAATCAGTACTCTGGTTATACCAAATATGAAGGAAATTTTCTGTTCTGTTCATTGCCGAATGCGATCTATACGTGTCACTTGTTACATGGTCACTTTTTCTAGTGTTGCCTACTAACGTAACTGGAAAAAAAAAGTGTTTGGAATGCACTGGTAGATTGGATTCAGTTTACTGGATTCTAGCAATGAACTAAGAAGATATTGTGCTGCATTAAATGAAATGCTAGATATACGTAAATTTAGAGATCGATCGTAAAATAAGACTATAGCATTCTTGATTATAGTTGAGGATTGAGCGTTGAGTGGAATAGACTATAGGTCATGGTATTGCTTGAGTTTGGTGATGAAATAGTGTTTTACAGACCTCTACGCACTAATTTCGACGAACGAAGGTGTTGATCAAAAACGTCTCGCACTTCTTCTTTACGATATTATTCACGTAAGTTATCACTGTTTCATTCGTATGGATCGTTTACATAGAGTCATGAGCTTGAGATCGTCGTTTGATTAGTATTTGCACAAATAATTTCTTTGATTTCATTCCTCTTTAAAATTTTATTCAAAAACATATTTTTGCACAGTTTTATACATTTTATGCTTAAATCAAATGGCAGTCGATATGAGCGTCGTATATTTGAATTTATGTGTGGTAGTATGATGTTCCTTGCGTACTACTATAGACCTCATCTTTGTGGCGAAGTACAGTCGGTGTTGTTAATCGAAAGAAACAATTTAAACGATGGTCGTCGACCGAAAAGCACTGCAGTGGTGGGATCGTTACCAGGATTGCATCCAACCCGTGATTTCGCAGCATTCCATTATGGTGGCCTTCATTCAGGGTTGTGCGGTTTTATGCGGCAATGACACGATTATTGAATTATTGGACAATATTGGACCATCAGCCACCGCCGCTTTAATTAACCAATACTTTTTTTATGTTAGCTTCATCTACATAACAAAGGAATGCTAAAATATCACTATTTTGGAATATAATTCATTCTCTTTTGCTTTTTCTGTGATATTGGCGCGAGGCGAAACAAATCTTGTTTCATAAATCATTACGACTATTTGTGAAGAGAATTCATGTGATAAATTTAATTACAGATTCCAAAATTTCTTGGCGAGTCGGCTGCATTTGGGGGGTCAAATGTTGAGCCGTCGGTACGTTCATGTTTTGAGACGGTGAAATTCAGTCGCATCATATCTGTGGACGATTTTCTGGCATGGTTGAAGAAGGAGCCGCAAAGCGTCGTTTGGCTACCCGTCATGCATCGCTTGGCTAGTGCAGAATTCGCTAAACATCAAGTGCGTTCTTTTCATGTTTTACTACAATATGCCCGAATAAGGACGAAATTAAATCGTAATAGTTAAATTTGAACAATATTACAAGTGTTAATACTTGACTTGAAGTGTTTTTTGTCTTTTATACATCTGAGAATAATTTTCAGCGCATTTTCTTCATCACCAAACACGCACATTAGTGGTGTTTGTTGTGCGTTGCATTTTAAGTGTTTAGTTTTTTTTTCAAAGAAGTTTCTTTGCTTTAATAGATATTTCACTCACATATTAATGGGAGCATAACCACCTTTATATCCCCGATCATTTTACTGTTACAGCACTATTTCGCTGTTATTTATTGTTAGAGATGAAATTTTAAGAATTGTTTCATTTTTAGGCCTTTGTATGAAAAATTCTTTTCATTTTGATTTTTGAAACGCTGAGATTTGATTGACTTCCTTTAATATCATGGTTTTTAGGAATCTAATATGGTTTTGCAAATTTCCACATGTCGATATATGTGTAAAATGGCAACATCGTATTTGTGCATGTGGCTAACTTTTTTGTCCAATAGTTTTGTCCAATAATTTCAATTTTTTTGTCCAATAGTTTTGTCCAATAATTTCAACTTTTTTTGTCCAATCACCATAGGGAATGTGCTGGGAAGTTTATGGATGATTTATACTGAGCGGGGGTTCGACGAAGCAGATTCGTCAGATGAGTTTGATGTAATCTGTTGCGCTTCCCTGTTTCTCTTAATTTGTTGTATACATTCCAAATTCTATTGTAGTGACCATTTCAGGCGAAGTGCAATATTTGCAAGATGTTCCCCATAATCGGATTACGTTATCGATGTTTACAATGCTTCAACGTGGATGTGTGTCAGAATTGTTTCTTCAGCCAACGGCTCGCTAAAAATCACAAACTTTCCCATCCGATGCAAGAATACTGCTTACCGGTTTCGATTATTTTTTTCAGTTATTTTTATCTTTGTTGATACTTCATAATCTGTGCTATAAAAGGATAATTTATTAGCGTCGAGCATTTGTCGATTATAATACTAAAGCCCTGATTGTTTTTTTTGTTTTTTTTTTGTCGGATGAATTTCAGTACTCCTCCAATCACTAGAACTGAGACTAACAGCGTAAGTAGTATCCGATATAAATTCTTAATCCGAACAAACTTCCAGGGATGTGGAATTCGTGTCATATAACGAGTTTTCAGAAGCAGAATGTGATCTCATTGTTTAGATCAGGTTGACGAGGTAAAGCTGGAACTCTACAGCAAAGGACTGTGTTGTCTTGGACCAAATAGTAGTGACTCCTGAAAGGTAGTATAGTCAAGATTGCTCAAACAAGGATGAGATTATTGTAATAAAGTTTGAGATACTATGATAAAAGGTTCAGAAACGATCCGCTGTTTATTGAAAAACTTTTGAAGAAGTGGAGAATTTCAGACAACTTCGGGTGAGGACGTTCGTGATTTCGGACTTATCGTTAAGAACAAGCTGCGCTCATCAAGTAGAACCAGAATGGGTTATTTGCCTGTTCAAACAGTCGATGAAGGGATTCCCATCGAAACAACTTGCGTTACGCCTATCAATCCACTCACTGAACCTTTGCACAATCGGATGCATCTTTGTGCACAAAGGTTTGCCCCCACTTAAATACTCCCACTTAATTGTTAATTGCCCCGTAGATATGTCCATACCATTCATTAAAATATCCTCAAATACCCTTGAATGATCAACGTTATAGCCAGACCTAGAAATAAAGGAGGTTGCATATGAAATTGCATGAAATTGCATAAACGTTGAAAAACCGTATCGAGATTAATTAGATGATTGTGAATTATACAAACACCTGCATCCTATCACCAATTTTTGGGAATCTTGCGACATTCAATTTCTGAGCAAGTTTCGGCCGTCTACTAATGGATAGGGCGATCACTTTCTACTCAGAGAATAGATCACCGTCTATTCATCGAAGCTGAAATTTAAGCGTTGAAGAATTGCAAATGGCGGTCCTGATTCCATGGCACGCGAACAGTAAGCTCTGATGTATTTTTGAAGGAATTCTTTCAAAATTTCAGAAATTGCCGGTTCCTTTCATTTCTGTCCCGTGCTTATTTGTCATCTGATTGCAGATAATATCATGAAAGTCTGAAAGTATGCGACTGATCCTCACCTTTCGTGATTAAGAGGAAGATATTCATATGTGTGACAAAAGTTCTTTTAATATGCAGGTTATGGCGAGCACGTGGTGACGATGAGCCTCCGCCGCCATTAGTGGATCCTGTAGAGGAGACAGGTACTGTGGAGCTTAAATCTCCCTTACAACTGCTTTCTCAAGTGGAGCAGATGCACAAGGAGGAGCTCGATCAAGTGCTACACAAACTACAACATGAGAACAGGTCTATCTTCAAAACGATCTTTATTTCATTGAGCACTTCTTTAATTTGCCTACAGATTTCTTAAATTAGTAGTTCCTGCACGTTTTTTGGGCGTGCTCTTTTTTTCTCTGTGTTCACGCTGTTTGGGGCTTGTGATGGCTTATATCTTTAATATCATATAGGGTTCCCTAGAGCAATAACGTCATACCTCGGTGCTCCTTCATATACGCTTTTTGAAGTTGATAATAAATTTAATCAGTAAACTTTGAAGTATTCCAGCCAGTGGTTTCCTGCAGGGGGTTGGTTATGATACATGTCTATGACAGTTCCTCTTGAAAGTGAGTCAAATGTTTGCAAAAAAAAAAAACCCCTTCCTGCCTAAATGAGAGTGGCTATCGTTGTTTCGAAGGTACGGGAAACCTGTTAACCGGGATGTGATATGTTCTTTCGCTTATCTTGCTCTAGTACGTCAGGGCACTGATTCACTTTTTTTGGGACGCGGGAATGATGTTGTTCTCTTTCTTCGTGAGAGGCGTTGACTTATTTTCTTCACTATCTGGTCCTCCGTCCCCAGAGTGGTCTCGCATATCCAAAGTATTATGATATCTCCGCTGTATTCTGGAAGCTGCCACATCGAAAGACGACCTGAATCGCAGGCTATTTTTGTTCGGCGCGCACATACGTGTTTGATGATCGCTATCTATAATGTCCGGTGGAGTATTAGTGCACACGGAGGATAGACGAGATGTTACGTATGGGATGGGATATCGAAGCTATCAAGTGTTGGTGTCGATATCGGTAACGATGGAGGTTTCTTTCAGAGAGCTGAAAAAAGAAATCGAGCGAAGGAAAAATTTTGAGGGTATTGGCTCGACACCAAATCTTACGCACGGCCCTGTTCATAATGCTAATGGAAGCATGGCGAGTGGTCGTTCGGTACCTTCGCTGCCCAATTCGACCGATGAACAGTTGTTACGCGAGGTCCGTGATTTCTGTTCTAACGAATGGTGTTGTAGCATCAAACAGCAGAAATTGGTACACTAAGCTGGTTTTTATGTAGGAAGCGCTTTAAGGGAGAAGTTCGGACGATGGATTTGAAAGAATCGGAGAATCTGTACGATCCGGAATAGAGGGTCGAGGATGGGGACATTCATTGGTTGAAAAAAATTACAGTTTCGTAGTTTTTGGAGTTTTTAGCAAATATGATATTCGTTACAAAACATTCCTAGAAATTATTGCGGGATTAAATGGTTACTAGGATTACGTCTGATGACGTAGAGATCACCAGAAGGATGTCAACACGAAGCGTGTTGATGTATTCCGTAGATGTGTTCTAGGCGCATTTATTGCGGCAGCATAAAGAACGCCTCGAACAACGAAGTCGCATACTTGAAGAGCAAAACCGACAACTTGAGGTGCAGCTTGCGCGTCTCCGTACTGTTATCGCACAGGTATTTTTTCTTTGTCATTCAAAATGTGCCCATTAGTCATTCTAGATGAGTAACTGTGGCTGCATTATTTTCTCGTTATTTTGTCATTTACCACATGCGGCGATGACTGCAAACGATTATAACCAAATGCTCGAAAAAAAACGACATTGAATTGTCAGTATGTTTCCATATTTTTTTCAGATTGCCTCTCATCGATCGCAATTCCAAATCCGTTTTTTATCCTTAAAAAATATATACTTGCAGAAGAAAACCAATTAAAGCGGCCTAGTGTGTTGGATGGGGCATATTCAACCCCATTTTTTCTTTAAATTGTGCCTTTTATAGCAACAAAATACTGGAAGCGAGGAGAAGGAAGGCGGACGTGAAGATCATGAGTTGAGTACGGCGTCGGGTGAAGATGAGGATATGCTCGGATACGAGGCACGTTCCAATCGAATGCATTCGCTAATCGCATCTGTTGACCAATTGGGACGAGCAATGCACTCGTTGGTTGCGTCTGTTGTGAACGATGGCGAACAAGACGACGATGACGAGTTGTCAGTGCAATGACCAAGCAGACGACGATAAAGTCGTTTACGACGATAAAGTCGGCCAAACTTTTATATGCCTCTTTTCTTGGTATTCCGATCGTTACTATGCATCTTCGTCCGCTTTGCTTGGTGTGCATTTCACATCGCACGTAGCTCTCGAATCTGACATCGACTTCTCGAACAAAGAAGTTTAAATCTTAGTTTTATAGAATTGGATTTCTGAACGAAATGAAATTTTCGCGTCGAGGAGTCTATCTTTCTTGTTAGTGTTTTAGCTAGCGAGTAAATCTTCGCACAATTTGAAGATGTGCGGGATTAAATGTCGGAGAATCTGAGCGCGGCTCCATCAGTCAGCATCAGCATCAGCTTAGTTCAAGATGCGCAATTCAACTAAGAAAATTCCGATTCGCTTTTTTATGTACTCACACCTTTTCGACCTTATTCGTCCGTGGCATGGCGCTTCTAGACGAAGGCTTTTATTCATTTCGGCTTCTAGCTTCTAAACGTCTACATTCACCGCTTTTGCGGGCCTTAAAACTTTTATTATGTGTATGTCCATTCTCTACCATTGTATATTATTACTCTTCAAACATCTATTTGGATTTCAAGATTTTAAGGCATACTGCCCTTATGTTTGATGAGATTTTTGAGACTTACGTATGAGAAGAAATTTGGAAAAGCCTTCACACTGAGTAGTATAAGAGCACACTGAGTAGTTATGCCACCGGATCCGACGTACGAACGCAGTACTGCCCCATTTCCCTGCTCAACTTTGGTTTAATTAAAAATATTAAACCGGAAGTTGACGGTTTAAATTCTTCAGGTTTAGACGGTTTATTGACGGTTTAGACGGTTTATTTTGCACGTACAGCTGGGAAAGAGAATGTAAATGGAAATATCGTCCACACAAATATTGTTCACAAGCAAATTGTCCATAATGGTCTCCTTTTCAGCATTTAATTCGTAGTTTCTTGTTGGAAGAGCGCTTGTTGGTTTGTTTGCCTTCACACAACGAGTGCTCAACGTGTTCTCGGAGATGCTCAATTCAAATAATGTGCTTGAATTTGATTTGGAATGAGTGCTCCTTACAAATGCCATAAACCGTTCACACGTGTTTTATGCATCTCTTACATTCTTATGTACACACAGCGAACATATTACAAGTGAAATGAAATTCGTCGGCCACAAGAGTGGAATATCGATTCGACTGGAATGGATCTCCGATCAACTTCCGGGTCAAAGCGAACCAGCATCTGTCGAAAAAGTTTAGCCTGAGTATGAATGTGTCATACGAAGTAATCCAGCTGCTTAGCGGGCGTCCATCCTTTGCTGTGCACGACGTTGACTTCTCTCGAACACCCAGTTGCTCATTTCATGATTCTGAACAGCGGTGTCGACAAAAGGTGGGAAGTGTGTGGCGCCTAACCACAGTGGTGCGAATATGTGGAACATATGGATGGAGTATTATTTGAAGCATCTTTAAGGGCCACTTTTTTCTCTGTTGACAATATGACTACCAGGCTCTCGACTCATTACTGGGGCCTCCCTCAATTCTGGAAAGGTTGGGACGACCAAATGAAGGATCTAAGCACTTCCATGCTACAATTCACATGCCAACTGTTCCACGATTATGTCAATAATGTTCTCAATCAACAACAAGTCCGTTTGCTGTTTAGAAGTGCTATTTTAATGCATGCCCCAGGGTATTAGGAAACTTTCAAATAGAGGCTCAGCGACTACAAGAATTAGCGAAACATCCACCTACTCGCCTAAGATAGAAGACAGAAAAATTCAAGTGCTTTGGCACGGTGTGGTTCATAAACGCGGATCTGCATAACAAAGAAGAGAAGCACCGCAGAACTTGCCATAATTTTCCAACAAATTAGAGGTCTGAAATAGGACTTCCATTTGTGACCGATCCTTTTCCCTGGAATGTCCTTCGTACCACCTGAGTTTTCTGGAGGCGCAAAAAATGGGAATTGACGATTCCAAAACACCGGTTCCAAAATGTGCTTAGACTCTTAATTCTAGGATTATCTCTGGGATTAAGTACCACACTCAGGTAATACTGGAATGTGTTGATTTGGTTCGTGCAAAGAATTCTCGAAAACCAAATTGCTGAAGAGGCAATTTTAAAATCCATCTCACCATTTCGTCTTTCGTCTCCGACAGTCCCGCTGCAATAGCCTTCTGCAGCACCGGTTGTAATAACACATCCGTCTGACCTGTAAAAACACCCCCACCTTCGTATGAACGGTTAGACGGCAATTGAATAAAATAGTGTAAACGAAAAATACACGCTCGCCTGGGATTATCTACTTCATATTCCTAATTTCAGTAAACACTTCAGCAAATGCCTACTTCGTCCACTACAACCAGGTGTTACGTTTACGGCAACAGTGACACTTTCTCAGACATTTCCGGCTACTCTCCGGAAGCATGTGCTTCGGTATTATCAATTCGATCTGTTCCCTAGAACTCAGAAACAATCATCACGGGCAGTTCACCTCATAAAACGACTTTGTTATCTGTCGTTATTTTTTCGCTATTTTTGATGCGTATAAACAGAATTTCCGAGTATTTTGCACGAACAATTATCATTTCACTTCATTAGAGGGCAGTTTGGTAAGTGACCCTGGAAAATATCCAGTCACAATAAACACGCCGGTTACTGTCGTTAGCTACACTTAGCTTTTCTTCGGAACTCAAGCAAGATGGAAAGCACTCACGATGGACAGTGCCAGATTGGTCGCGAATCGGCCATCCCAACGTTGCAAACGACTTCAGCATCATGTCTGGCTCAGATGCAACGAAACGAAGCGTATCGAATGACTTCTGCCACGCCAGAAATTTGCATCTTTCCTATAAACATCTATCCGCTTTTGGAAATCCTTTATCACTTTACTGGAGGAATTATTTTCAGTAAACCTGACATGCCGCAAACCAATACAGTTGAGGTGCCTTCCTCCGAAAGAAAACAAAACCCACCCCAATACAGTTGAGGTCGGAGCGAAAGGAAAGGATGTGACCGAAATATTGACGCCTCTAAATCTTGCAATGAGCAAAAGGAAAGGAAAAAGGTGAGGAGCAAAGACATTCGTCAGAGGCAGTAGAAAAATAATTGCCAAAACTTTGCGAGTGATGTTTTGCAGCAGATTAGTACACAGAATGCCGGTCGCTATTTTTTCTAGTCTTCAAATCAACACCATCAAATGATGAATTTGTATGCCGTCTTTTCTGTCACTTTCCTATGACTTGACGCCTCTAGAAACACCATGGAAAATACGCAAATAGCACGCCTCTTGACTTAAAGTCGCTGTAGGACTACCTTTTTTTGGTCTCGAAGGTGACTGTGGGTACCCTCCATATCCTAATACATGCTAGCATCCTTGCATCCCTGCTTACAAAACGTTTGAAAAAAAAAAGGATTGCTTTTGTAGCTCCGGCTTGGCGCAACGTTCCAGCATATTATGCATGCAGCAAACGTGGCAATACAAACAACACTGACACTGAGACAGTTACTGAACGCGAACTAGCCGTTAACTACAGCACTTTAGATTATATTGAGCTCACCTTGAGGCATTCGCCTGTCCACCAACATTTTTCGCAAGCAGCTCGGGATGCACTGCATGCAGATCCATCACGTAACGATTTAATGTACTGAAAACAAAAAAAATATTATTATTTAACAAATTCTGCATACAGAAGAACGCAACTTACCGATATATCGAAATATTCCCAATCAACACAACTTCCAACTCAAACCCAATACTTGACGAGCAGCAGCTGCATATATCAAACAACATAATGAACAGCTTTTAGCTTTGAAAAAATCAACGGATCCACTGCTATCCTCTTGGCCATTTCTGTCAACGAGAGGCTATAAAAACGAGACTAAAGAATAAAATTATATTAACATAAAGAGAAAGAGCTGCAAATAGAGCGAGCTCACGTCCCACTTATCCAAGAAAAAGAGAAATTGGCTAGCCATAGAGTAACATCAGCGAAAAGCAAAATGTATAACCTAGCCAAAAGCAAGAGATAAGGAGAATCTAGCTTACCACTTCTGCATTCCTCCTGCCAACAAGTGAAGAAAACTGATGCGTAGAATGAAGAACGTGGCCAAGAGCTGCTAGCGAGTGACAAGTGCTGTTTCGAATGCACCTTTTCTCTGGGGGCAAGTCCGTCGATGCACATTGTGACGTCTTCAACCACTTAAATAAAGCTGTCTTATCGGCTTTGCATAGAATTTCGGTAACTGCAAGCATTACTTATGGACCACTGACCGATCTGTAAATATATATATATATTGACCGATCTTAACTGATGGGAGCGGAGGGGAGGGCATGTGAATAAGTGCAAAAGAAAAACAGAAGAGTTTTTGAAGAATCATTTGACTTCAACAAAACAATTCCTACATGTTCACCTGGCTCCTGATGGGAATAACATTTTGAACATACCGCAGCAAATAATCTTTTCCCTTTGATTAAAAAACTTCGACAGAAACGCTCAGCGAAAATTGACAGTTATGCACAATTAGTTCAATCCTGCATGAGTTTGCCGAACAGTGATGGGTCGTGGCGACAACGCCAATCCCGTTTCATATGTTGCGGGGTGGTCTCATTTGTTCGGCGAACAAACGAGATTGCAAGTGTTTTCCTTTTTTTAGTTGAACCCAACAGTCCCTCTCCTATTGTGAAATACGGCGCAATTCTTGCAATATCATTCGTTTTGCTCGCTTCTATTTGCAAAAGATGACAGTAACTGATAAAAAGAAAAAGCTAATGCCTGACACTGAACAACCACCATAGAGTCACCAATAATAACGATGTCAAAGACCATGAAAATTTGTGAAAAATGAGAACCAGCTTATGTGGAGATAGTGAAGCAATTTTAGCCATCGAATAGGCTATAGCTCGAACAGTTCGATCGCGCTGCATCCGTACTTTGGCAATGCTCCAGTTTACGGATCTTTTCATCGATGAGAATGCCTAAAAGAACAAAACTACAGCGTTTGCAGTGAATAATTTCGACTACGTACGTCTCATATTTGATAATGCAGTCAACATTACGATACTGAAGAGAAAATATCAATATCAAATTGCAATTCTGCAATAGCTTCATAGCCATAATTTGATAGGTAATTTAAAAATGAGGATAATGACCATCGATAAATTTCCTCAATTACTTCACATATCACTTACAAGTTACTCGGCGTTTATGAACGCTTTAATTAGCGAACACATCAGCATTCTATTCATAAACCAGAGAAACGACATTAACCAACTATGCGGAATACCCAAATAAGCAAATAAAAAGCCAGCAAACAGACTATTATTGAGCAAAGAAAACGAACATTTTGAAACTTTGCAGCAAGTCTACTCTCTGCAACAATCTTAACCATCGTACTCGTTGCGAACAGTTTCCTTGCCACATCTGGGATTCGTAACAACGAATTGGTGACATTTTTCCAATTAGTTTTTGCAATAATCGCCTCAAGAACATTTTTCGACTTCTCCGTCGTCAAGTTCAGATAAGGCATCGGCCATCGAGCACACCACTGAAATCCCCCTCTCTAAGACCTTTGAGACAAACTCGTTACAAGTTTAGTTCTGCAGTGGCAATTCCAAACTCCAACTTTTCGTACTGAAGCGAAAAAATTACCCTCCTTATGTTTCACCTTAAAATCATTCTAGATAACCAATTTTTACACATTCGAAACCTCAAATCATTGCCGTTATTTTTGCTACGAAATATTCGTTATAACATTTTGCTCCATTGTAACAAATTCGACTGACAATATATTGAAGCATAAATGAAGGGAAATATATAACATTTGACGGTCATTACTGATGATCAGTAAACAACAAAAATGAGAGCATTAAAAACATACGCCACTCCGAAGTCGATTAGTACAAGACGAAGGGGTATTAGTGTTCGACGACAATGCTTTAGTCGTCACCCCCTTCGACGGACGAGTCTCCGAAGGCCTTGTTCTGCGTGAATTTGTATGTGCTACATATCGTCGAACAGCATCCCTCATTGCCAAAAACTTGCGCTAAAATATTGCAGTTTCCAGGTGGAAAATGTGAAATTGATTCAGCGAACTTTCCTCAATTAAAAGAATTGGCAGAAACCTTTATTACAACGAAGTTATTTCTACATTGCTGGAATAAAATAGAAATGAATAAAATAGAAATAAGTTAAGTAGAAAAGCGTTATTCGTTGATAACTGTGAGGTGCCCTTTCCAGACGCGTAACTAAATAAATAAAAAAAACTTCGTGCAGAACTAGCGATGTGCTTTATGTTTTCAGTGTTCGAAATTTCTCGTCACTAAAGCAGTTTCAATAACGAGAATTGCTTTACTAAAAACTGTTTCCTTAATATCAAAATTATTTAGATTCCCTTTATCGAGTTTAAAATGAAAACTTCTACAAATGTGCTCCTACGAGTGGATTTCATCTGCTAGTATGTTGGCAGCCTAAATAAAAAATGGTGAGCAACCTCATTCTCTTTATGAGCGCAGTTATTTGATGATTTCTTCTCACGCTTGATATCCTCATGCTTAGTTCTTGCATAATTAAATCGCGATATGGATGAAGCCTTCGATGATGTTATGGGCAGCGGCATCGCCGATGAGGATAATGGCCTCAACGGTTCTTCCACAGATGGACGAAGTAGATGGGAGATATTCTGGTCGAAGAGTTGCTCCTAAAACCAACAATCATCTTTTTTTTTAAACCTCACGTTCCACCTGACGTCTCGTTAACTTATTCACAACATTCTGTTAATATTAATTGGCAGTCAAAAAAGCACCTTGCACCAACGAATCTATTCTTTTAAAGAAACAAAACAAAGAAAGACTATTAAGCAGAAATAAATATACCTCATTGAGGATACAAACTGAGTCGTGTATATCCAATTGAGACGCGTACTTCCGATTGCTACCTGAAAAAACCAACATGGAACACAATTTTGAGATGGTTCTGAAAATGAAGTTTTTTCACTTGGTTAGTGAAATTCTTCCCCAACGATCTTTCCGGTAAGGATCAAAAACGATAACAATCTGATCGGGTTTTTTACAATAGCCACTGCGATGCTACAGGCTAAATTATTCGGGATTTTGGATGCCATCAAACTTTTTCCAGTCGAGCGTGGATATTCGCCTTTAATCTCTTGAGACATTTAGCAGCTCCTAGGTTTTGTTAAAATAGGTTGTCAACTCATTTCAGCCTATAGTGGTAGACGGCAGCTGGCTTTTTACGTCAACAACTTAAGAGAGAAATATAAGCATAGTGTAAAATTTGAAAATAAATTTTTTTCTCTACCTGAAAATAATTTTAGTGTTCTCCCAAACGAAAGTGACGAAAAATTGCTAAGAGAGAGAAACTCTCTGAACAAAGATCATAAACTTATTAAACATTGCATGTTTAACAGCAATTGAGGTGCCAACTGATTGCATAAGACGAAAGTTCAAACGCAATTAACCTGCAAGTTTTAGGAGTGTCGCAACAGTGAAAGGCAACGCAGCAACTGCCAAAAGTGTAAAAATTTTAACACGTGAATCTGATCCGAAGAACGAGTTCAACAAACGCTCCGCGGGAGGTTCATAGCATTTTGCTGAAAAAAAAAAAAAGGTTTTTATTAAAACTTCCTCAATATCTCATTCCAAGAAACCATGAAATAGCTAGGCGAACTAAATTTTAAGCATAGTACAATAGACATGATTTTTTATAAAAACGAACGCATTTGAAGAAATATCTCAGTACTTTTTTCGGGAAAACCGATGAAAACGTTTAGAAATCATGCAGCAACCACAACGACTGACGAAATGGAAATATCGTCAAATTGACAACTACAATTTCAGATTTCCAGCAAGTAATTCGGAGGCGATAGTCATCAAAAATCTGAAGGTGATTAAAATTGACGTTTTCGAATATTCTCGCATTTTGAATCCTGCTTATTGGAATATTTCGTAAAAGTTTCAGTGTCAATCTGTTGTAATTAGTATCCTCCATACGTCCATCAACAACAACGAACAACGGACAGTCATCTAAAAATTCCAACTTTTGTCTTAACTTTCCACTTATCCTTTTGTATTTCTTTGGAGAATGTCACTAGTGAAAAATGTGAAATTTTAGTGAATGCAAGTTTTCAGCCACCAGTCACTCAAATTTTTATCAAATCAGCTTGCGAAAAAATCTGAACTTACGCAAAACAAAACAATTCCGAGTTCGGAAAATCTGAACTCTTATTCGTCGCCTCCAAATGCATACCTCTTCAAATACCCACGCATGAAACACCTATTAGCAAACTCGCTTCTGTCGATGAAGCTTGTCTAAGTGGATGCTTGATTGCCACAAAAAAAAGTAAAAATTCACTTACAAAGAACATCCAGCTGATGACAAACTTCGCGTAGATCCACATTTTTTTTCTTTATTGATCCGCTTAATAATTCCACACTTTCGTCAAGTGCCGATATATCACTCTATAAACGTACAAATCTTATTCTGTGGACGAATTCAATTAATTCGAAACTTTTTTTGAATGTTCGTGAGACTATTTTGTTATNGAAACAAAAAAACTCTGAAAAAAAAAACAGATAAGAGAATAGAGATAAAGTGACCATCAGAAAAATTAAAAAACTAGGTACAGCAGCAGTTCGCACTCGAAATAATTTCATGGTTTCGTTCTATCGAGCCACTGCAAATTTTTGAACATTATGAATTGAGAACTCGTAGCTGCTACAAACAAACTAAAAAATTTTTGGAGATATTTTAAAATAACAGTTTTTCAACCAGTATTCTCACAACGAAACTGAATCGAAACTGATATAAAAATTACATAATAGAAACATAATCGAAACTGATATAAAAATTACTACTAATTCCGTTCAGTGACAAAAAATGTTCAAGGATCTCATCTCGAGTGCAATATGACGTCTTATTTGCATGTATATCTCTCTCTTCGATAGCTTAGGTTAGCGAAATAACAAAGTTTCTTGGGCAATACGTGATGCAGCAGGATAACAAAATCTCTTACAGCACTGTTTACACTGATTTATCAATTCTGAAAGTAATTTTAAATATTTATACGTGGAAAAAATCTTCATGTTCAAGCAGCTCGACTACAGAAAAGTGACCCTGTGTAGAAAGTTTGAGCAAGCAGCCGTTTAACCTGATTCACGAAGATGGTATTTTGAATGCTCATTATTCCCTAGTAGGCCTGCTTGCCTGGCCAGCGTGATGGCGTCACATATTGGCTACAGCAATGCAAAACCACGGGTCTCAGCACCCTAATGGAAGCGCACTGTGACCGGCAGCGTCATCGACGCTCGACAGTCCGGTCAATCAAGTGATCAAGTGATTATTCCCTAGTAACATATGAGATGGTTGATGAAATGTGCAACAAGCAAGAATATATTTTGTGCTAGCCTCTCCGTCACCTTTCCCACTTTGTTACTTGGAAGGCGAGGACTCAAATTTCGGCAAGTATTGTTGTTCGAGGCGTTCATCACGTTCGACTTCTGCTTTTGAACTTGACGCGTCAAACAAAACGGAAAAAATTTCTCTATGCATTACTTACAATCTATAAACATTCGATGACGGCTCAAGTTTCTGGACTTGAACGTAAAGGATGGAAAACTGGAAGCGTTTTTTTTTACTAGGCATATTCATATGCAAATGTTAGGTAGCAGAAGTCGCTCTAGATTGTTTATTTAAAGTCACTTAAAAATCTTTGATCAAAGATGATCTTGGATAAAAACGAGTGAGCAAAGGGAAGAGAGGAGAGCACACCAGAACGGGCTTTGGCATCGTACCCACCAAACCAATTCCGAAAACAGCAACAAAAGTAGAACTTCATCCTTCAGATGGTCCAGCCCTGTGTACACATCTTTGAAAGAAGAAATATCTTTCTGTTGCCAGATCGCCGATATCTTTCTGTTGCCAGATCGCCGTGAACGAAAATCCGACCACAGCGGAATGTGAGTGAGGTTTTCGATCACTTCGAATTTCTCTGTCTTGGATAGTGCTGAAGTTCACCAATCAACCTATGACGCAATAGGCTTTAACCCACATTCGTCTAGGTGCTTAACACAAAAAAACATACTTCCGGCTCAGAACTGTAATCATCTTTGGTTGCTTCTACTCCATGTCGTTCCTCTACCTCAGTGCACTCACATGAACAGTCAGTTACGACACAGCTCGACTCCAACTCTGACATCTCGTGCACCTCTCGAACCTAAACCATCGTGTAAATTTAATGCTGATTTTGCATGCAATTACTTAAGTCCATTCATATAAACGCTTTGAAAAGCACCAAAATATTTCAAAAGCATAGATATTAACGTATAAAATTTTATCTTACATCCTTCGTTACACAGAGATCGACTACTGGCGTCTCAGTAAGTATCCAGACAGGTGGAGATACCAATCGAAAATTGCCTCATTTCAACACTTAGTTTTAACTCTACTAAATCCGATGCATCAATTCTCTTGTCAGTTTTACTTCCCCAAATTCCGCTTGCTTGCCTCTTCTATTCGCATTGTCCGTTCTAGTCCCTACACTTGTTCTCTATCATTGCGCTGCATAGCCTAATGAAATTATTCCGCCATCTATCTTCTATTTCTTGGCCTTTCTCCATTAATATGAGCCCAGCTTTGTTGAGTCGTACGTATCACTCCCTAAATGCCTTTGAAGATATTCACCACAAACCTTCTATTACCAGGACTCTCATATTATTTGAATTCTTACCTTTTCAAAAAGAAAACCTTTCAACAATCCATACAGTGAAAAACGCTCAGCGCGTCACCATCACAATAGAATAATGATCAATGTGCTGATCCTATGGATCAAAGCATTAGGAAACGATGCTGTCCAATTTTTAAAACCTCAAAATCACTCTTTCTATATTCGTGAAGTATAACCTCTCGTTCGGGATTCTCGACCAAACTCCATGATCTGGAAGAGCACGAACTCGACTGAGAGTGCGAACGACTCCGACGCCCATCCATCCTAAAATTTTATCCATGCAGAGATATAAACAAATAAATAAGGGCATTGACGTGCGCACGGACCCAATACAATGCGATCGCCAGAATCGGTACTGATCTTGAGAAAATGCACAGCACTAGAAGTAAGATCGAGATTAGTCACCTTATCCACGCCAACGCCGGGATCTGAAGAATCCTTTATGAATGATTCCTCTCCGTCGTCAGGTAAATCGAAAACTTTAATGAAAACAAAGTTGCATCGCTAATATTCAACTTCCGTTTAGTTGCTTTTTATTGCACTTTCGTTTAATCAGCACGTTACAACGAAAATACCTCAGTTGAGTAAAGCAAATAGCAAACCACACATCGTGAGCGATTCTACTACTGGACGCACTACAAATGAGTGCCACATCCATCCCCCAAATTCTAATTAATGGCCACCTATTAATAAGCGCTATTCTTTTCACTTGTTCAACTTTAGAAAAATATATGGTTTTTCCACTTTAGTGGGCAAATCCCATGCATTTTTACTAATCCGTTTTTCTACGTAATCAACCGAACACACAAATAACTCAACTCTTAATGCCTTGCGTTTGACTGTTTGATGAATTGAATTTAGCATCGTAACGTTGGCCTCCAAAAATATGACGTGCGCATGAGCATCAAAATAATCAAACAGGTGATGTGTCAGAAAACAAGAAATCTTGAAAACTATCGCATTGTGCAGGTCCCACTAACTTCCAGCAAATTCAATTTTTTCATTGGCAAAATTGGGGTGTTGAAGACAACAAGACAAACCGCCTACATACGTCTGCGTAGATATTGCTTCGCGATAAGTCTTTTTCAAAGCTTTGAAAATGTAAATAAACAATTAAATGAGATACTTTGAATATTTCATCGCTGAGACCTTTTCACAACGGCTCAACCCATTGTCATTCAGTTGCCTAGCGAGATATGCTCTACTATCGATGCAGTTCACTTCAAATTGTTTTGTGTTAAACTACGTCCATCATGTTAAAATCCGCTTGCAAATACCTTTTGATCTCTTCAACAATCACGATGGCACTTATTGCTTTTTGCGATTTCCGTACAAATATTTCATAATGTGGGTTCCAGATGTCTGAAAGTGCTGTCATCCGATCCCGAATAGGACAGGAAATGAAACTTTTAGGACAGGAAATGAAACATTCAAGAACCATCAAAATTATTGAACTATTCTTGGGAAATAGAACCTTCTCACTGACGCTCGACTGTTAGAAAATATAGGGCAATCTGACGATGCCGCTTGAATACAAACAATTTCTTCAGTGACAACACTCTCCAACATGTTCATGCGTCATTTGAAAAAAAAAAGTTTTAAAAAGAAAAGTGAGCAGAGATGAGGGAAAACAGAATCAACATCACTTGAAGAAAACATGCGTTTAGTGTTAGTGCTAATTCTCTCGGGATGGAATTACTAACGTGAAAAAATAACGGATCTTCGAAGAAAAGAACCAACACATGCTACAAAAAAAATGCTACAATAAGCTTGAAAGTTCCAAATTTTTTTAACATCTACTTCACGTTACAAAAATAGAGAATAATATGCCTTAAGGAAAAATTTTCTAAACTTTTTTTTGGCTGTTGGTTGTCATAAACAAACCCCGCTACGCATTTATTGCAAATTTTTTCCACAAACGCAAGTTGTGCGTTCAGTCACATTCTACGGATGTGAGCAGCAAACTGCCCTCTAAAAAGTGAAGAGAAAGTCGCCCTCTGAAATTGCAGAAGCTTACAGATACCATTTCTCCGATAATATGACCCTTCTGAGAGGCTCTTAGTATCCTTGTTAATAGATCGCTTGTCAAATTTGTGACCGGCGGTCTTGTGAACGCTCAAGGCTCCGATGGCCATTTCTTAGCAATGCGGTATCTGTAAACGTGAAAAAGAAAACTTGACAAGAGAGGAGAATGAGCATAACGCCGGAAATACAGCAGAAAATGAACAACCTCTCAGATTCGCCCAATCTTACCACCGAATGCAATCAACGTTTGTCTAACGAATAAGAATAAACATTATTGTGCAAGGCACATACAGCGGGTGCAAAATTTTCTCTGTTAAACATGACAATAACACAAAACTATTCAGAGATAATTTCCACTCTTAACACAAAGCAATGAATGACTCTTCTTTGGAGATGCGTATTTGCCAGTGGGGATGGCTACTCGCAAAACNNNCAGTGGGGATGGCTACTCGCAAAACAACCGGAAATAATGAACTGAAAGTTAAATCCACCTTCAATTTTTGCTCCAAAAAAAAGGTAGAAAAGATCTCAAAACGAAGCTCCTTCTACGTTGGTGAAGATACTAGGTGAGTGCGACCATGCATACATAAGAAGCTCGCTGCCTCCCCTAAGACATGTTTTCGACAATCGCAACCCTCGAATTGCTCTCTCCCTCCGAACACGCACGCAAGCACGCACGCTCGTCATTTTACGCACATGCTTTCGACGACGTAACCAGCTGATCAAGGGATGAGCGCGTGCGCTCTTCAACCGCTTTGTGTTTGTAGTTTGTACATTGTCACCTCGTCTCCTCTTTGACTTGCATTTAGTCTCTTTCCTCGATGCTTTTTTAGAACTCCTCTTGTGTAGCAAAAAAAAAAAAATGCGAGCATTGCTCGAGGCAGTATTAACAAAGCTGTAAAGACCACTCGAAAGAGGATTTTATGGCATAGATCCCATAATAGCACAATTCTACCAACCATTGTGAAAGTCAAGCGCATGTGGTACTCACAGATGCAAACTTCGGTATTTTTGCAAATCTTAGTAATTTGGGACGATTTTTTTACGTGGAAACGGAAATAAATAAATTAAGATTTTCCATCCTATATCAAAGTAAGGGACTGTACTCCGCAATCGCCTCTACTAATAATTCATCTCGGTTGCATCTAACGTGAAGTCTCAAACCTCAACTTTTTTCATGCTAATTTTGGTGTTTTCCTTTCGAAAAGTCATTGCAATAACACAGTATGCTGTGCATTCTATAACGGATTTACATACTGCAAAAGAGTCCTCAAATATTAAAACCGAATGAAGTCGAAGATTCGACTGAGAGTTATCTCGCTACGATGGCACTTCCAGTTATGGAAATATAGATCCGATCAAATAAACGAAAGTTTTGAAAACAATCTAAATTACAAACTTCCCGAGTATCATCGAATGGAATACCGCAATAAAACATCCTCGATCTTGATGAAGAAACTATTGTCACCTACGAACGTAGCTCTGAGTAAATAAATCGAAAAGTGCCAAGGTGAAGTGGTACGATGAACTATGCAACTATCGTTGATCAACACACCCCAACCTGTTTTCCATCCGATATGAAAGCCTCACTCTTTTGAGATCTTCATTATCAGCGGTGCACAACATGAAGAGACTAGGAGAGGAATGGTGATCATATGTGCCTATAAGCACCGTTCTTATTTCAACAAAATTTTTCCGTCTAAAATGTGGAATTTTTATACGTAAAAATCGAAGAACATTACTTGGAAACAAAAAATCTCAACATTTTTCTTTTCATCCACTAATATCCTCAAAAAGTTTCTTATCGAAGTATCGCATAATGTCATTTTATATTAATTTGAAGCAAAAAAATAATAATAATTTCACTGGAAAATTGCACGTTGAAAACAGTGACGTTTTAAAACAGACTCTTCTTGAAAAGTACACTGCAACTCATACATGAAAATAACGCACCTATGAATCGTGAATGTTGCCTACTGATGGAGTGTTTCAACGATTGCTAAGCCGCTTGGGATTTTTATTTATTTTTTTTGAAAACGTTCGAACATTTTTTGTAAATTTTTTTTTTCATTTGCGTCTTTCACAGAAAGTTTTCCATTCTTGCTTTTATACTCAATTATTTCAGATATTACAGTCTAACGGTCGAGTAAAAATCGACCCATAGTTTTTGTATGTGCACAGCTTAATGCATATCAATTAAGCATTTACGCTGTTACGCATACACTAAAGTACAAAATGATTTTATTTGAAGAGTGACCATCGACGCTAACAGCGATGTGATATACTTACGTGGATGTAAGATATGCTTAAGTGGAAAAATGACCAGCTGACCATCACATTTATAGGACAATCTATGAATATTTAAATATTTCATACTTCGCCGCTTCTTCAAATGAAGAACAGCAGAGAATGACCGTTGGTGATTAGCTAATATGACCATCGCAACGAGGATACGTACTATCAATGAGCAATGTGAATATGATTTATTGCTATGAATCACTTCAGTCCAAATTATTCCCTGGAAAGAAGCTATGTCGGATTGCTGCCATTAAAACTGCCAGAGGCAATGAGTGGTTAGAATATTGCTTCGTCGATGAGCGTCATTTCATAGATGATTTTGTAACGTGTATTTGCATTGCAAAATTACTACACTTGCATTGTATTTGATTTTATTACTACTTTACCGCCAATCATTTAGACAGATACCTGTTGTTGATACCTGTTGTTAATTCTTTTATGCTTTCAGTTGAATATCTTTGCATGGATTATATGGAACGACCCGTAGAAGTATGTAAGCATGACCTTAGGCATGTACCTCATGGTAACATCGCGAAATCAAACAAATCACGAATCTGAAGCTAATTTAGTCTATTTAACAGATTTATCGACTAATATCAAGGAAACACTTGAAGGCAAGCGCAATCGATGACCAATCGTGAAGAAATATCCGGAAGATTCACTTGGGAAATTATCTCTAGGGCGACAAAAGGCTCTTTCTTTGGATGCGGTAAGAAAAAGAACACCTTTTAGGGTTATGACGTTATGCGTACATTATCCGTGCCGAAACCTCCTGGCGAGAGAATCACACTCACTCTCTCTCTCTAAAAAAAAAACGGTTTTCCCCTCTAGTAGTAATCCGACTCGAAATATTGGAACCACTGGCCTTCTGTGATCTAGAGAGACCCACAAAGTACGTCGATTTAGAAGCTGCGTTCAGCGTTAAAGGATAGGGCGCAAGAATGAGGTGGAGCAGCCGTGAGCAAACCCTACCATTCAGCTACTTCGAAATCGTCTAAGCAGCCAAGAAGCCGGAGATTTTTATCTTTCTAGCGCTCTTTAAACGAGGCGTACCATAAAGGACAAAAGCGCTATCAGCTGTCCAAGAGGTCACATGGCAAAATATTTCCTTAGATCTTAGTTCAACTTTTTGTAAAAATTTCAAAACAGCCTCAGCTCTACAGCCGAGATTCTAACTTCGATAAGACCGGTAGAATAGTTGAGTTCAAGTTTAGTTTTGGCCGCACATTGAATATAGGCAAATATTTCAGACTTCAACATAGCTAAAAAAAACACTTTTGCGGTGTAATAGCAAAGAACAACAAAACAGCTTAGATTGCTCTCTGGTATTCCGAGCATTTGGGATGCCGACAACAGCGCAGACTAGATTAGCACAAACAACGATGCACGGCGGATTTGGCGAGTGTAAAAGGTCCGACAACATCCACGGCTCGTCTATCAGCTGAGTACAAATGAACGTTGGGGCCGCACCAAGCAGCAGCCATTCTGTTGACACTCCCATAATTACTTTTGCTTGTCTTAGGGTTTCCTCTCTCGCAATAAATTTACAATCTTTTTTATCGTAGTTTTATTGAAAAATCAAATAGTCTATTGTTTGTTCCCCTTTGTGTTTGCTCACTGATTGTTTACAGATATGATTCTATAATTTTTAGCTTCATCTCAATGCAGCAAACTACTTCGTGTTTAGAAACTTGACACCTCAGTGCTTTAATTAATCAGTAACTTCCAAAGTTCTCAAAAGACTGAGGTAACAGTTTGTGTAAAATTGCAGCCCCGCATCATAGTGATTTTAAAAAAAATATCAATTCAAGTTGACATAAACGACAAATGTAAAAGCGTTTATGAGCACATCATATGAATTCAGCAAAAAACGATTGATGGATTGTCGAAGCAAACATTTATAAATTCTGCAACTTATTTGCTGATAAAGGAAGAAGAGCGGCTGGGAAAGCGAGCAAGTACGAACTTATTTCAGTGAGTTTCGTTGCATTTAGATCCATGCATACGCAAATAAATATGCAATTTATTTGCTGTTAAATATAACGACATTATTTTATTGATGTTATCTGAGGAAAAAACTTTCACTCTGACCCTTGGCAATAAATTCTGATGAAAGAATGCGCGTCCAACTGTTGTCCGATTTCATTTTCGCGTATGCTGTCTTCGAACGAACACATGTATGCCCTAAGGGTATCACTTTTATATACTACTCACCAGAAATGAGTTGCTACCTTCTTCATTCACATTTTTTTTAGCTACCTTTGCTGAACGATGATTTCTGTTCAACCATAAAAGTTCCTTCCAATATTTAGCATAATGCTTATTATTAGTACTTATAAACAGAATCTGAGATGATTAATCCAGTCACAATTAATTAAAATGACAAAAATGTGTCGATATTTTTTTAATGTGAACAGGGAAACTAAACATCACTCAATGAATCAACGTTGCCAATAAAAATAAAAAGAAGAGAGAATTTCCAGAATACTGTGGCATATACGGCAAATGAACAAAATCAAACTCATAAAGAATGCATTCTGATGTTATAATTTACAAGTCAATTATGACTTTATAATTTACAAGTCAACAGTTTTTCGTTTTATATTCTTTTAATTTTTTACTCTCTTATCTGATCACATGAAATCGCTAAGGAAACATTAACTCTTAGAAATTCGGAGTGCATTCTGCAGGTGATGTAGTTGGAGTTTTTATGAGTGCTGAGTGGGTTAATATTGTACAGGTGGTAATTTTTACAAGTAGAGAGCGGAAATAGTATAAGAAGTTGATTTCATTCGATATACTGATTGGTTTTTTCGATGGCAGAGAGGAAAATGTCAATGAATAATTCGGCACAGAATTTGAATAATCCTATAGATGGAAAGGATGGATTTGAAAAATGAAGTATTTAAAAAACATTTCTCCAAACAATGCTCACTTCTTGACAAAAACAGTAACATGCATGAATATTGCATAATATTAAGCAAATTTTTCACACTGAGTTATTCACTTCTTCGAGACGTTCTAAACTTTTACCGTTGTGCCTAGTACAGATCTAAATGGTTGCATATTCTGAGAAGTGAATTTGCAGGAAGTATTGGCATTCGAGGCCTGCTCGCCTGGCCAGCAGGGTGGCGTCACTTATTGCCTACGACAATTCAAGACCACGGGCCTGAGTACCCTAATGGAAGCGCATTGTGACCGGCAGCGTCACCGACGCTCGATAGTCCAGTCAATCTAGTGATCTAGTGATTGGCATTCGAAGCGCTGAAAGTCGTGGCTGCTCGTTGACGTTCGCAAGCCCTTCAAGGTGCGGCAAGAGGATATTCAAAAATTCTCGATTTTTCGGACCTCCGAAAGAAATTGTTTTCGGCGGAAAACACCATTTGTAACTACGAATTCAAAGTTCATCTCGTTAAGCCAATGTAAAGTAATAATGTCATATTTGCGTATCGCGAGGGAAAAAAAGTATAGATGCGATATATTTTCTATTTCAAATTCAAGTATTCAATTTTTCGCGAATTTCGGAGTATTTCAAATGAAGAGGCTTTCTTCTTTTAATGTCTCAAGATGTCAACTATTCTTATGCATGTTTATTACTTTAAAGAAAAAATATCTGCTGTTCAATGTCTAAATATTTTATGCTGATATTTTAAATCTTCTTACGCAACAGAAAGATATTTGATGACAGAAAATCAAGCACGAATGAGTCTCAAAAAGCGTGCATCTAAGCAAAATGAGCGCAAAATGTCAGCAGTGGAAGTTAATTGACAATGAAAAAAAATAGCGAAAGAAAGGGGACCCGAAGACCGGAAGGACAGACTATTCAATGATCGAAGTGAAGGAATCGACGATCCCCTAATAAACATTAGGATCACATCATGAGGATCATACGCAATGGGAATAGCCTCCAGTAAACGTGTTCACACGAAGGTTGAGAATAAATATTTGAGCGCAGCAACAAGAAAACAACCTGCTCCATGCTTCTTTTCAATAACCCTCAGGAAAAAACTCCCGCGCCATAGTTCCTGTAATTTATAAGTTCGTGCCGCCTCCAATCGATACCTCAGCATAGGGAATTCTGCCGACGCCATCCATCACTATCGCGAGAAGTGAAAACACATTTTTGCACGAGTGGCACAACCGCTTCGTTTCGTCGTTAATAAATTAACGTGTGGGCACGTTCACAATATCAGTTCACGCCGATCTAACTTTCTAATTGGCAATATTTGCTTGCACGAAGCTCCTCACCCAAAAATCAACTCTTTTTACCCTATTTTATTACTCGCTTCTAATTGTGCCTGAAGCGTTTACCAACCAATCGTAGCTGCACACTGAGAGCTCTTTGTTAAGCCATATTTCGCCTTTATTCGCAGACTTCCACCTCATACTAAACATCTTCAATCAGGTTCACGAAAAATCTCAGTATACTCGGTAAGCCATATTGCAAAAAGCGAGGGAAGTTTCAAAACGACATGAATCGATAGAAAATTCGTCTGGAACAATGTGCGAGGGGATCCTGACTTATTCGGGTTTGGGATCTCTTTCAGGAAAAGATAATATGCGCACCCTTTTCTGATTAAAACATAACACTCTTGTGTTATGTTTTAATACGAGGGAATAAGCTAGCTTAAAAGCTGGTTCTGATAAAGTTAAGTCAACACTGTTAAAGGAAAGAAAACTGCACAACTATAGTAAACAATGAAAGGTCATAAGCACAAAAAATCGAACGCAATAATGCAGGCTCATTTTTTGTTGACAATTTCTATGAAACGAAAAATTAAGTCACAGCTATGAATTACTGAAACACCTGCGCTTTATACAAATATCGATAATAACAGAACCGCAGGTGTATGAAAACAGATTTCGAAAAGAACGCTAAAAGCGATACTGAGAGGTAAACGGATGCCGCTGAGAGAAACATTGCCTAAGAAAACGGTTTCGATTCTAGCTTTGAGTGGTCCTTTCAATCACTGAGAGGAATTCGGATCGGGTTATTAAGTATACAGAAAAGAAAGTGTGTAGAATTTAATTGTGCTCGAATCAATAGATTGTAGAAGTGGGAAATATAAGTATAACAACTTTTTTATGACTCAGTGCAAATTATGAAGTTAGAGAACGCAGTGAATTATTTACGCGCAATTAAAGGACAAGAAAAAATATAGCATATAAAAGCATTTCCTTGTCAGTCATTTCCCTTTTAATTTAATTTTAATTTAAATAATTTATAAGAATTTAAATTCGAAAGAATAAGAAGTCATTAAAAATCGTTGAATTTTTTTGTCTACTTAAGGGTAGAAGATGTGACCTCGAGGCAAAGATATTGCCTTAGTGGGTGGAAGCTTTGAGGGTTAAGATAAACTTAATTACTTAAATTAAATTAAAAGGAAAAGGAAATGACTGACATAGCTTAATTAGTGGAAAAATAAACTTAAGTTGGATATAAATTTTTCTTACGCATTCTTTATGCAGCTATTTTCGTTGATCTTTTAGTTAATTGTAGCACCTAATAAGTTTTCGTCTTTCCACTATAAATTCCTCCGGTTCAGATGTTTGCTTGTACTCCGATTATCTATAATATTAGTGCTTCTGCAAACTAGATATATCAATTTTGAAGTAATCTGATTTTTTGGTACTAATCACAATTTGCAACTGATCCTTGCGATGAAGTTTTATTTTATTGTTCAGAAATTAACACAGAAATGTTAATGGGATTCATTCTTGCTTATGATAATCAAAGTAAATAAATGATTGCATCTTCAATGCTACATATTCTAGAATATTTTTTTCCCCTAAAAGTAATGTTTTAGAATAGGTTTTGCTCAAAATATACTAATTGCTTCTAAAACAATTTGCTTTGTAAATATCATTGAAATTAATGCTCTTTAATCTGCGATATTGAAACTGACGTTGAGAGGTTGCAACGGCTTAATGCTCAAGGGTTCATGGCCGTTTCGATGTGATTATCTCTTCAATGTGAAAATATCCCTCATAAAGTGCATACTCTCATCTAATCTCAAAAAATTCAGAATCAACTAGTTGAACTAGTTATTGCACACAATAATAGATTGCACTAGGGAGAAAATTCGTGCAAACAGCGGAAAAAATGTACCGATATTTTTAATCGTTTCACTAAACGTTGAGAAAAGAATTAACAAAATGAGAATGAGCGCAGAATAGGGGAATACATACGATTAAATTTTTGCATCCATTATGGGGGTTTCTTATTTTTTCACAATGTTTAATCATTGCCAATTTGCTTCACGAGGGACAATACGAGTGCTGTTTCTGTTTCTCGCTTAAACAACTGATACTCGATATCATTGATGCTGGAAAGTTTTTCACGGTTTTTTTCTTTTTTTATAGAACGTTCAAAAACCTTAGAAGTTCTCCATATTCAGTCATTGATGAATGCAAATAAAACTCACTCTAGTGATTAAATGTTTTAGCAACAAAGGAATCAATGGTTCCCTGTAATTTTTTTTTGGTGGAAAAGAGTTTATCTATGCCGCAAAAATTTCTATTCGAATATATGTTAAAGAAATTTATTAAAAGAATCGCTCGAATCGCATCCAACAATTAATTTAAGGTTGCCATTTTTTCCTTTTTTAAAAACGCTTCTCGAAATCGTAAACTCTTATGAGCAAAAAACATTTAGTTATAGTTCTTTGGCCGAATCTTAAGAACACTATAATCTCAAGTGGTCTGCTACAGATCTACAGATTGTAGTACTTCGGAGGCGCTTTGATGGCCGATCGATATTGTTCACTAATCGGGAGGGATATTCATAAATCGTGCACCACTCTCAATCCACGACCCCATGTCATTAGTTCGTATGCCCCAAGTGCACTTCGCCACATTTAGCTTCGATGTTATAATGTCGCAGCATAATATTAGAGTGCGAAATGACTATTTCATTCGTATCGCTAAAATCACTTCAATTAGCATACTGATCAAATGCATAACAGCTGAACTTGAAAGCTCTCAACAATTTAAAAGTTCGCATGAGATTTTCCTTCTTTCGCGACGATTGTTTATTTACATATCCTTGACGACATTGTTGTTTATTTGTATGCAACAACGATTGAATCTGCTACAACCATTTATTTATATTATACATGTAATACATAATGAAAACGTACAATCGTGCTATTATAACGGCATTATTGACGATTGCTTAGTGAACTTACAAGGGATTGCAATTGCTCACAAGGACTTGCTCTCAAGCTGAAAAAGTACTGGTGCAGTGCTTCAGTAGAAAAACAAGTAGTTGCAAAGAAGAGAACAACTATGATGGAAAATAAGTGGTAGGGGTGACGCCATTGCAGGATGAAGAAGACTGAATAAGGCCAACTGCAAAATGAGCATGCAACCACAAACAAATCTCAACGATGTGGCGGTCGTGAATCATGGGATTGTTGCATATGCTTAATAAGCAATTGGAAGCCGCAGGTGTGAACGAATCCGGAAGGTGCTGATGGCATCATTTCGTTGATAACGTGCGCCCTCAATGACCTTTTAAATGTTTCATGGACTCGCGCGTAAGCTAATTCATAGAAGATCGTCAATATTTTTTTGGCAGACAGAACTGCCTTGAGAGCGACGATCAGCACACATACTCCTCGTATCTTGAAGCAGAAGACGTTTGTATGAAAAGAAATGGAGAGGAAATGAATTAAACGAAGTCGGTTGGAAGTGGGTGAATAAATATTAGTTCGAAGGAGAGGGAGGTTCATTTTGATCTTCTTAGGCTGAAAGATATACGATGGAGAATTACCATAAAAACCTAGCTTAATAGTTTCCATAGTCTCTCTCGTTTCGCCTTTTAAATGAACAGGTGAGGTATTTCTTGCTGAGACAAACTTCTTTGAGTTTGCACCTCAACATATCCCTCCTACTATGAGCAAATCATTCTGAACATCACCTGTGCATCCGTCTTGCTTCCTCCACATGTAAGCTGCTTATAGAATGATCTGGAATAATGTTTTATTGATGGTTTCCGAAGGCTTGGGGGATGAGAAAGGGGTGGGATTACAACTATTTCGGCGCCTAAAGCGGGCTTTGGAAGTGTCTTCCGAACTTTATAGGAAAGCGTATTGGTTGTGAACGGGTCCACGTAAAATCCATCCGCCTCCTCCTCGCAATACTGGACGGGCAACAGAGGTCAGCAATGGCCTCCGGCTAACGGCAATCTTGGTCTTCGGTGTCAGACGGAGTGATGCCTCGATCGGAGCATTTATCTGCCTCATCAAATGTAGTATCTATTCAACCAATGTGAAGGAGATATCGCGCCAATGCTGACCTCGAGAAAACTCAGAGATGAGTGGAGGGATGATGATGACGACTATATTAGTTGTAAACGGAACATAAACGGCATACGTCTTCGATGATCTTTTGCGGGGTCAAAATCACTGCCATTGTTTTTGGTCTTAATCACTCGCTTAACTTCATTCATAGGTAATTCTATGTGGTCATTGACAGAGAAAATGTTAGCTAATTTCAACGTATTTTAATCATTTGTTGTTTTACTCAATAAGGATGTATACATCCACATATGAATAAATGGTTAAAATGCTAAATAGCTGCATACACCAATACGTCTCAAGTGACCCTTAATTGGAAGAAAGCTAGATGTTTAGAAAAATTAGCCGCCTATCCGTAGCAATTGGGCTCTTGTGCGAGATAAATATTATACTAAACACAGTTTAGTGATGAGAATAGTTCGTCAGCCCCTAGCGCATTCTAAAATAGAACAATTCTTAAATGTCTTTTTGTAAGCTTCCTTACCATCAAGATTTCTTCAACGGCATTTATGCGATTAATAGTTAAGAGAAGGACGTGCTTCTTCTGCTTTTTTTTTAAAGTGGCAGCCATTTTACATTCATCTCCCCGTCTTTTTAAAAAACCGATGCAGCATTAATGCTCTAAGCGTCCACCCAATAATAAGCTCCCTCTATCAGACCTCCGCCTAAAGGTAACGTGGAAATTTTGCCGACCGGTACTTGTATGGCGATCTGAAATATTGAACACTTTCAACTACCCAGCCACCATTCTTCCTAAACCTCATCTTTCTGCAATTTTGATCACAACCAAAAACAACAGGAAACTTGCGTCTAAACGAGCAAAAAATTCAATGATACCAGCAATCCGCCTCAACATGCTATAATGCCCTGACAAACTAGCTCCGCAGCCTTCGTCCCTATTGTTCAAAAACGACCAACAATCGTTTACAAAGGTGGCAGTAATGATACGCTGGCAACAGTAAAAGTTCAATCATATAAATGAAGGTCGCCCGATGTGACAGCGTTCCGCGTTCCAAACACTACACAGTCCGCTTATTTGGCCAACTCATTCCTTTTTCCTTCTTTCTCTCCCTTCCTTAGAAGGCTGCACTAAAAAAAAAGGACCTAAAACATCCTCACACTTATTTGAGGCGGTAAAAACACTAACCAACACCCAACTTCCATTAATTAACATCCGTCTCCGTGCTATAAATAAGATATCTCAAATGAGCTTTGCTGCATGTGCAAGTAAAAAGAGCAATCTTTACTTGTGAACAACCAACAATGTAACAACATTCAAATATGTTTGATCACAAATTTCTTTTCCTTCGATAGCGCATCTTCTTTAGTTTAGCTGCTTTAAACTCCGCATCTGTAGGCCTATAATTAATAACTGCAACATATGAAGCCAAACAAACATACAAGCATTTGAACGGCCGGCTGCAATAGTTTTCATGCAATATACCCAAGAATGTAAAATCATCAACAAGGAAGCACCTATAAGGAATCCTCGAAATGAAAACGAAGGAGTTGCTGCTCATCTCCGTTCACGTGTAATTTCAAGCAACCGGTTAACATATTCAGTATGCTAGTTCAATCCACACTCTAAACGATCACTCCCACCAATCAAATATTCATGGGATAAAACAAATAAAACGCCCTCAATTTCAGAGACATCGCATTTGAATACATTTTTCATCGGGAGAAAAACAAACGAAAACTACGAGGATTCAAAGGATTCAAAGATGTTTTCCTTAGCACAGCGGGCAAATTTATTATGCATTCGGCGTTGCAACCAACTATTTGATGAAATTGAGCAACTAACCCATGTCTGAAACGCTTCACACTCTTGGGAGTAACTGAGGTTAGACGACTCGTCATGGAGATATCTAACTTGCGCTTTTTTATTGGCCGATGATTATCCTCAACGATGGCACGCATTTTATGCTGTCTGCGATCCCTCTTCGCTTTTCGAACCTCATAATCGTCAGAACATTGTCGTCGAATTTCATCAGCCTTCAATGCCGACAATCAACAACACAAACAAGTAAGACAAGGAGAACACTGAGGTTCATATGTAATCCCACTTTACACTCTATTGCAGTGCTCCACCCGCCACCACCATCGTCATATTCTTTAGTCCTTTTAAAACTTTAATAAGCATATTAAAAGGCTTTATTTCTGCAAAACGTCAATGCGAAAGTGCAAAAGCATAATGAACACAATACAGGCTGTTGCGATCAGTCGCGAAGTATATAAAATGGAAATCGTAATATGTGATTGGAAAGCCACCAAGGGATAGAGCCATCCACGAGATAAAAAAAAGCGTGTTTCTAATCGACTAATGTAGCAAAGACTGTGCGCCAAAAAAGGGCAAATTTCAAATGAATAAAGAGAGCAGTCAAAACAGATGAGTATTTTGAATCTAACAAAAGCTATTATGAGAAGTATAAAAGCTATTCTTGCCTCCTTTTATACCCAAGAGGGTATGAAAGGAGGCAAGAATGCGACTAGCGATGGGTATAACGGTGAGGCATCAGTACTGGTGGGCGACTTTGAAATGCGGCCGATTGGGGTTTGGCTCTTCCATCTTCGTCCTGGATGGTGCACTGGATGCCTGCTCGTGGCAACGTATGTGTGCGTGTGGCTGTTGTTTCGTGACGTTCGTTGTGCTATTGGGCATGGATTTTGCTCCGTCGCTGTGTTGCGGCGGTTCTGGGGCCCTTCTGGATCTTGCCTATTCAGTGGGCTTTTTGGTTAGCAGTGGGCGGAAAAAATCACCACCAAGATTGGTTCTTGTGGAAACGGGATGGAACAGGCAAAGGGCTTCGATCCCTTCCCATTGTCGGCCCTTCACTGATGGCGTTTGGTGACGTGTACACTGGTGGCAAATTTGTGAAAGAGCGTTGTATCTTATGTGTTGTCGGTTTTGCGTTGTCACTTGTTCGCTTACTTTTCGGATCGCATTGTTGTGTCACTTTCCGTGCGTCATTATGCTTTGTAACTACGGCACGTCTATTAAAGGTTTAATTACCCAAGTTTGAGATTGTGCACACAAGTGTCAAAAGCGCAACTCGGGTAGCTCCGTTGTTGAACGCACGGAGCAATTGGTATTAGGCGTACTAAGTGGCCCGCAGCGGTGGTGTTGCTGGATCACAAGTGGCGGTACCGGTGGACGAGTCGGTGGCTGTGAGGTATCAGTGGACGAGTCGGTGGCCGTGAAGTATTAGTGGACGAGTCAGTGCTCGTGATGCTCGTGAGGTATCGGTGGACGGGATTGAAGCGTCAAAGGGGGAAGTCGAAGCGTCAAAGCGTCAAAGGGGGAAGTCTTCATATGGTGTCACGAGCCGGGATCGAATCGGCGACCTTTAGATCTTGCATTTTTTCCCCTTTTTGGGAGGAAGCCAGCACTATTTACTGGGTATCTAAGGATCAGAAACAAAGGAGAAAGGGATATCACAAGAAAACCATGCGGTTGTTGCTTTCGACCGATCTGCTGCCTTTCGTGCGCGCTAACGTTCCCGGTCAGCCTGACGCCTTGACCGCCAACTGTGAACTCCTTCTGTTGCGCTTCGTTTGCCGCTGATCACCGCTCCAACGTCCTCACCCCTGCCCGGCCAACGCCACCGGCACGATCACTGATTGGTTCACCGATACCACACGATCACTAACTCGTCCACTGATACCGCCATGAGCATTGACTCATCCAGTGACGGTCCGCTCACCGATAACACCACTTGCTTTCCACCAAAACCACCGTTTCTGGCCACTTAGCACGCCCAATATCAATTCCTCCGTGCGTTCAGCAGCGGAGTTACCCGAGTTGCGCTTTTGACACTTGTGTGCACAATCTCAAACCTCAAACTTGGGTGATTAAACCTTTAATTGACGTATCGTATTTACAAAGCATAATGACGCATGGAAACTGATGCTGAACAATACGACGCAACAAGTAAGCGAACGAGTGACAACGCCAAACCGATACTATGTAAGACCCAACGCTCTCTCACAAATCCGTCACAAAACTTCATATCACCAATGCCATCAGTGACGGGTTGGTAATGGGAAGGATTCAAAGCCCTTAGCTCGTTTCATCCCGCTTCGACAAGAATGACTCTTGGTGGGGATTTCTCTCCGCTTATTGCTAACCAAATGCCCACCGAATAGTCAAGATCCAAAAGAATACCCGAACCGCCGCAACACAGCGACGGAGCAACATTCATATCCAATAGCATAATGAACAACACAAAACAACAGCCATACGCACACACATGTTGCTACGAGCAGGCTCTCCAGCGCGGAATCCAAGACGAAAGTAGATGAGCCAAATACCAATCAGCTGCATTCCAAAGTCGCCCATCAGTACCGATGTCTCTTCATCATGTCCACCGCTATTCGCGTTTTCGCCTCCTTTTACACCCTCTTTTGGTGTCTCATAATAGCCTTTGTTAGATTCAAAATAATGATCTGTTTTGACTGCTCTCTTTATTCATCTGACATTTGCTCTTTTTTTAGCGCAGCCTTTGTAACATCAATCGATTAGAAACACGTTTTTTTATCCCGTGGTTGGCTCTATCCCTTGGGCTTTCCAATCATATATTACGATTCCCATTTTATATACTTCGCGACTGGTCGCCACAACAGCACCTAACGCCAAACTCAAAGCACTCTGATATTGCATTTTACAGCCCAAAAGACCAAAAACTTACAGAAGGCTTCTCTTCCGGCTGCTGGCTTTTCTTCTTCACCTTTTTCGGCGCTGAAAAAATAAACATTTAACAAGTGCAAGCAAAAGAGGATACAAGCTCATAGAATCCCGTAAGCAGATGAAAGCTTTGAAAAATGCGCAACGAGCAAGTTCTTTTTTGTTTGATTAGGCATATTATTCCAGACGAAGCAGTGGGAATAAACTGTAGCGGTAACAACCGATCACATCCTCCTATTAAATCTTTTCCGAAGAATGTCCCTCCTTCGACGCAGCCAACAACAGTAATAAGTGGATAACCTTTTTTATCCTTTTTGTCGCTATTAGGCTGCATCCATTGCCGTTTCTGTATTTTGCCTTCCAGCTTGTCTTCTCCTCTTTGTAGCTCATCTTCGGCCAGTCGAAGGGCCCTTTCCGCTCTAAACTCCTCTTCCACTCTTTGAATGCTTTCTTCGAGAGCCGCAATACGCTTCGCATACGCCTCAATCACTCCTGAAACCATTACGTATAAATTTTCGACTTACGATGTAAAAGAATCTTAAGCAACTAGCGAAGCTGCACAATAACATCCTTCTATTCTCCAAGCAAACGACGACGCCTTCGAAAGCATCTCGTATGTGTAAATCCGGATTTGTTTAGCAATGACAAATGCTGCGCTGACAGTTGCAGATGCGCAAAATTCCCTCCCCTTATACGCTTAAACCACAGACCTGCATGACTTCACAAAAGTTAGCGAACAGGTTATGCTTATTGGTCGACAGTGAAATTATTATGGCGGTTGTACTGTTAGTCATTTTCAGTCGCACATTCCGCAACCACTAAAGCATCTTACACTAATTTAGCAGATTTGAAATACAGAAACAAGGAATTCACTCGATTTATCAGTCAGCATATGCATACTCACAACGCTATGACTGTTCGACATGCTTGCAGTACCTCTCGATGAACTGTAGCATTGTAGATATCTGCAAATGTTTCTTACTTTCATTTGTTCTTTTATGTTGTTGGCACTTTTCGTGTGATTGATGTCTCCTTTACTGCCACCTCTACAATTCACAGATTTGAAAGCTTTCTGTGCAAACAAATATCATCATGCACATCAACTTAGTGCCGTACACCTGTTGAATAGGATCCAAATTGACAATACAACATTGAGAAAACAGGGATGAAACACCATCACAGACACCATTTAATGTCAACGCACACTCATACACCGATTTCAATGCGTCATTGCACGCCAGCACATCTATCTTCACATATTTCGCACATTAAACCCCACTGAATCAATTGCTAACACAAAATAAAGCCTGCGTTTAAGCTGCAGCATTCGGGACATCGGGACAAGTTGACTTCGTTAACAGGTGCACTCATGACCTGCATGAAAATAGAGGTACTTAAAAAATTCTATAACTTAGTCCAGCAGAGTGGGCAAGATCATATAGATGAAAGATCTAAACATTGAGCAAAATCAACTTTCCAAAAGTGTCATAGAAAAGGCTAACCGGTATCAACACGGCGCTGCTTCAATGGAGTACCCTTATGAGAGGCGACTATTTCCTTCAGGAGTTTCCGATCTGCAGGGCCGAATAACGAAACTGATCTTCCAACACGACCCGCACGAGCCGTTCGACCCACCCGATGAATGTACTGCTTTAGCGAGGCGGGCATTTGCATGTTGATCACCTTTAAATGCTCGTATAAACAATCAACGCATATGAAGCAAGCCATAACACAAAACAGATCCTTCAACGATTGTGCCGTCATATCACATGACAGTAACCGAAACACCGATACATTTAGAGATTGAGTACATTTGCTGACGTTGCTAAGGCCTCCTTCGCACCATGAATGTCACTAGTGATATGCTAAGTGGTAATAATAATAGCAGTTATGGTCAGCACTACCAACTACGACGGGAAGTGTTTATGCATGGAACAACCGGTACAACTAATAAGCAGTTAGGTAGTATTACCGGTGGTTAGTAGTAATAATGTATAACTGCTTTAACTAACACCTCCCACTATTAATAACAATTCTACCAACGGCATTAGCAGTAGTACCAGTATTGCTACCAGTTGTCGGTGCTGGCACTAGCGCTTCCACACATAACAATTTGCTCCTTGCCCATTTACGATCAACGCTTCTTGTTTTAGTGTCCTCAGCAACGTGTGATACCAGATTTTCACGTTGCCGCGAAACACTTTTTTAAGGAAAGTGACCCTCAACTCTGGACGCTTATATACGGATGTTGCCAAATCCCAGCCCCTTTGTCTATTACCATCAAAGTCATCTATTTACCAATGGTGAAATTTTTGCCAACTATTTTGCCAAAAAGTCGTCGATTTACCAACTATTACCAGCGGTAAAATTTTACAGTATCACATACTGGCGATGCAACAGATATTCTACAGTTCTTCGCCCCATGATTCACTTTTCTGGTGGCGAACACGTGGGTCTTCGGTTTCTTTCCCGCTTTTTTTCTGCTTATGGAGGAGTTGAAAAAGATGAACGGAAGTGGAACAACCATTTTGCACAATAGCTGATTCAGACAGTTCTGCATTTCTAGCATAAAAAAAGGAGAATCTGGGAAAATCCACTGCAACTTTGCGAATCCTTCGACTAAGAAGGAACCTACGTTTTAGCAAGCGTGCAGCCGACTGTAAACAACAGCTTATTGTAGTCAATATGGATTCTGCTCGGTTTCACTTGGTATTCATGTTTTTTCCAACGTCCTTTACTGAGCAACATTCCTAGCATTTACTGGAAGAAAATCCCGCAAGCAAAATCGAAAGGGATTACTTCCGAGCCAAATCGATGCCTTGGAGAGTCAAAGCCAGAAAGCTGATTTTTTTCCCATGAAATTGGAATTACAGTTCGTATTTCAGACCTCAGCGCAGCCAAAATCCGCTCGTTCCGCCACAGCTATCCATCGCATTAAGTTAGGGGGGTGGGAGAGATTAGGACCCGTGTCTTCATCATTACTTTTCTGGGCACTGCAACGTCAACAATAAAGCCTCTAAGCTTGCTTCCAGTATGCATCCCTCCTNCCCCCCCCCCCAAAAAAAAAACAAAAACACGCATGCGATGTACAGGATTAGCGAGAGTTCAGAGTCAGTTACCGTAAGGACGCCCTCGATGTCGATTCCACGAGCTGCGAGATCCGTCGAGATAAGCACATCCAATTCCGCACTTTTGAAACGTGACAACGTTTCAATGCGTTGCGTTTGCGAGAGAGAACTGTGCAACTGACCAACCTCAAATACAACCATCCACGATCAACAACAGTACCAACATTTAGCTTGATCTGTCTTATCAGGCTAAACTCTTTCCCCTTCTCCCTCCTTTCGCCTATACCTAGATGATGAAATTTCAGAAACCGAAGAAAGAACTGCGCAAAAAACTAAAGCATTTGGAAAATATACTTTCAAATTTTCATCTGAAGCACTAAACTGTTTTTTTTTCTCACTTTTATAACGACCATTGACAGGCAGTCAACGACAGATTCTTCCCCNCCCCCCCCTCCCCCCCCCCCCCCCCCCCCCCCCCCCCCCCCCCCCCCCCCCCCCCCCCCCCCCCCCGCCACCTCAACGAAATTTAGCGCACAATGAAGTTCTTCGAAGCATATTCCTTTACACCTATGAACCATGTTGACCACAAATAAGACAAGCCTAACCTTAATTCCAAGCAATCCGAGAATAATGTGCAACCTTTGGCAAGCTCTTTTCGTTTGAACGAACAGCATCGTATGATCGGGGAATATACGTGTAATGAGTGCTGCAACTGATGCTTATTGAATAATACCATTACAGATTGAATACAGTGAAAGCAATGCTCACAAATTTAGTCTTAAAAATATTGCGAAACGATGAAGCTTTTCAGTAAAGCATCGCATATTAAACTCTAAGAACTATGACAACACTTCGAAAAGTTAACGCTACTTTAGCAAGCATTTTCTGGCAGAATTAAGCGACGTACTAATAAATTATAGATGGGCCACATCAATCCAAAATTCATCTGCGTAATGTCACAGAAATTTATCGGATGGCCACATGTTTTCGGCACTATATATGTGACAGCATTTCCATCACAATAGATCAAAAGCGCAAAACAACGAACAGAGAGGCGAACTGAACACAACAACAAAAATTATAAAAAACCACAAAATAGCTTAAGACAATGAAAGCAAAGCAATTACCGACAACGATACTTTCACGCTCATGATCCCGATTCTCGCGAATGCGAACGAACTCTTGCCTCAAATTGAGAGCCGTTTCCGTGTTTTCATTTATGAATATCTTCACCGGATTCTTCAGTGATACTGCAGCCAATTGTTCAATCTGTAAACTTCCATCGTTCATTTAAAGATTTCTGAAATTTGCGAAGATAACCCGACAAAAATACAACTTTTTGTCCATCGCTAACAAACTAAAATAGCTGCAATAAAAAAAAAGAAACTGTCTGCTGTCAATAGCAGCAATTGAGAAAAAAAAAACTATGAATTATAACATACAGAACAAATACACACTCCCCACCAAAAGCAGCTGTAAAAAAATGAAACTAAACAACACGCTATTGAAAAACTGCATTTATCGATTCAAACTGAACAAGTAAAAGAGCAGTTATGTTGAGCGTAGCTGCATGTGAATGCACTGCTCACTTGAAATAAGCTCAAACGAGTGCATTACAATTGAGGGGAGAGAAAAAAAAAGGGAAGAAACAGAGGAAATTTCGTCGTAATGTAGAGAATTTCGAAAGCACTGAACAGAATTTAACGAGCAAATGACACCATTATGCACTGCTGGGTATAGTTTAAACTAAAAAAAAGTCCTCAAGCAGCCAGAATCGTCCGTGGCTGCTTGTTACACATTACCTATTGGGAAGCAGTGTATATTGAGGTCACTTTTTTGGAGTGAACCAAACTTTAGAAAAACTGAAAAAAAAAAGTAAAAATGCACGAGTTCATCCGAACTGAACAAGATCCAAAGCAAAGCTGACTAAACTGAAAATGATAACTAACTTCGTCGGTCATTGTGGCAGAAAAAAGGAGAGTCTGACGATTTGCCGAGCACAGTCTAATCAACTCTTTCATTTGATCGGCGAATGCCTCATCAAGCATACGATCCGCCTCATCCAGCACCAATACCTTCAAAAATGCGTGCCTCCTTATGAGTATCAAAAATACAACGACTAATGTGAAAGCAAATTCTAAATTTGGATGACTTGCACCTACTGATGTATTGCAGCACACTTGCCCAAAATCGCGAACAATCAATGACTAAACCAACGACAGTTTATCACAACCATGTGGCGATCAAAGACCCATTTAGTATGAGACATCTCCATTCATCGGCTCAGGCGGTGGATCGCCGAAAACCTCATCAGAACGTCATACCCACAAATCAGATGATATCAAACTGTCAACTTTGCCAATGAAGTGCGTGAATTCCTCATTGAAATGCGCGAACTCTTCATTGAAATGCGTGAACTCCTCATTGAAATGCGTGAACTCCTCATTGAAATGCGTGAACCCAATCAGTGGTCACTCCACTCCTCATTTGGCCATGCACTAATGCAAACCACCACTTGGGAAAGGTATTACGCAATGCTTTATCACGCATATATGTGTCTATCACTCTACCATAGCTGCACTTCAACTTGCGAATCCTCGAAGTTGGTGGAGTCATATAATTTGGTGGATTATAGGACTACAATCGACATCCTCCAAATTAAACTTCAAATTAATGTGGCAAATTTGAAAACAGATATGAACACTTCAATATACGCCTAAATACGCCTAAAAATACGCCTAAAAACGATTTCATTTTGCAGCCGCTCATATTGCACTTCACAGTTTGTCTGAATGCATTTTGCACTGTTTGGATCGAGTAAAGCTTCTTTTGTAGCATCCACAACCATTTTATGTGCACATAGTCTTGTATTTATTATTTTTTTGCCGACAATTTCGAAGCTCTTCGATATTCCAGATGGGATTGCAAAAGCATCCCCCCTCCCCCCCAGCTGGTTCACAGCCCCAAAGTCTCATACAACTGTTAAGCACGTTCCACAACCTCTCATCAAAAAGAATCTAAATGACCGTGGTTGTGATTTCTCTTCCGGTTGTGACGTTGCACAACTCTGAGCACAAAAATCGCTTCAAAAATTTAATTCCCAATAAATTCACCAACAGTAACATTTCTGACTAATAAAACTTCATCCCTACTTTATTCCAGCACAACTCGTTTTTTTTTAATCGAATTTAATAGGGAATAGTAGAGATGAGCGAATGCGCTCAATCAATACACAACGATACAGCTGCGTAAGCAGATCTATGCCACAAATTTTGAACAAATAGAACCGATAGCATATTTCTGATATGCGAGGAAATATTCAGAAGATAGTCAACAAGTGAGTTGATTTTTTCAAAGATACGCATAGAAACGAAAAAAAAAGAGAAGAAAAAATAAGCAATTAAAAGTAGTGCTTTTAAAATACTCAATAAGCAAAGAAGCGTAACAGATAAAAGCAAATTAAAAAAAAAACTCGCCGAAATAACAAACGACAAAAGACAGCTAATATGAATAAGTATATTATTGGAAAATGCGATATGAGGAGCATAGGCAAGAGTAGCACATATTCGACGGTACATCGACAAATCGTTTTTCTTCAAATGAAAATTGATTCAAATATGTCCATTAATAGAAATACTTTGGAATTTTATCGCAGATTTAATCCCCATCCGATAAGCCAGCCTAACATGAAACTTCCGACTAAAAACAACGATTTACTCATCATCCCACTCGTCAGAACTCGAAATTCCCAACAGAAGAGCAATTATTCTACAATGTCACATGATCATAGTGAATACGAGATCCGTATATTGCGTTGGAACAACTTGTATTTGACTTATTCTGCGTTAAACGTTGAACGATGAATCTGACAGCAGCTTTTGCCTGATTTTCTTCTTTAGGTAGAGGCTAAGATCCCATGAATTTTACAGGATGAAGGACTGCCTTGAGGAAAAAAATTCAACAATCGTCGCCGCTTCTCACGAACTGACCCTTCGAACTTCTGAACGGCTTGCAACGTTGCCATGGTTGTGTCGATGCATTTAGACCCGAACTTTACCGATCGCAGGACTGATATAAAGGTGAATTTGGCAGCATGGAACTACATTCGAATTATTCTCTCCACGTCAAAACTTCGTTTCCCAACTTTACTGCCCTTCTCCAAGATTAACAGGCGTCATTCGTGCGCCAACATCTTCCGATGAAGTTCGCAAGGAGCAGAGGCTTCCAGCATATTTCGAGACAGAACAAGGATATTTCCAGACAAGATAACAAATTCAAATCACATAAGACACTGGACCAAACAGTCGAGGGAATGTCCATATACTTTACGTTATAAACCTTGAGGCGAATGAAATTCAGGTGACATTTCGAGAGCAAGTAGCTCTAAACGGCACAGGATGGAAGCCTGGTGATGAGAGGAAATAAAAATCCTTTTACTGATTATAGCAGGAAATCCACATAATGGCAAAGATTATGTATAAGCCAATCGAAGGAACAAACTGAAGGCCATCACAACACGAGACAATTTTGAATGGGCACAGTGCAGCAAAACAATTCGCAGCTATTTAACGAAGCTACGACCTGCCGACAAGACCAGCAATCGTCAGTGGCAGAATATCGACAATGAAACAACCTGCTTCGGAGCAGCAGCTATTTTAATGGCACAATGTGCGCTCACATCTTGCATGCGAATGCTGAGAGTAATTCCGCCATTATAACTTAATTGCCATAAGCTAACCAAATGCTTCTAAAAAATAAAGCACACGTAATATTAGAGCACTGCAATATTCCTTTATAACTTGGCATCTTTTAATAAGAGACTGATACGAAAATCTTGCAGGATACTTACTTCAATATCGTGCAGTGAGAAGTTGGGAGCATTATGGAGATGGTCGATTAGGCGACCAGGGGTTGCAATAACGATATCCGGGCCTAAACGAAGTGCCGCTTCTTGCGCCTTTATATCAAGGCCTCCTGCAATATAAATATTGCGAAGGAGTGCAACAAAACAGCTCGAAATAATGCGATTGTTCCATCCGGAAATTGGCTTCCTTAAAAGAAGCAAAAAAGATCTAGCTGCATTTGCAGGCTAGCAAAGACCACCTCCACACCACAATCGAATACTGATTATTCTCAACTCTCGTCCCCGTTCAATAATCGTTGATTGTACATCGCATGAAATTGAAACAGCAAAGCGGATGAATAAATATCACAAACGGGGCAAAAAATCTCGCAACTATAGCATTATTAGTGGAACGCGCTAGCAATTATGTCACGAAAAAAAACGACATGAAAATTTTTGCAGATATGAATATCAGCATTAAAGTTACAAGTATAAAAATATCGTGCAATACACACAGATAAACATAAAATAAGCAACTCGTGACGCAGAATGAAACATTTAGAGCAACATGTTAACATTTCAGTTAATATGCTGCTCTAAATCTACCTTTGGTGATATCTTCGTAAAAATTCATCCGCATCACTAAGCATACCGATTCCGCATTGCCGTCACAGAGAGGAACAATCAATGTAACAACACTGAACCGATTTCCGAAAATTTTCTCCTCTACTTACTGTAAAATTGCTTAAATTTCAAATCTGCTAGATTCTCCGACTTCTTTTCTTCAACTCATTCCAATATGCAAATTTTGTGGAAGCCGGAGTATTGCAATCTAGCCAGCAGCTGCGCCAATGTATATCCCTGGCTCGATTTTCGCCCGTAAGAAGGAGATTTGAGGAACGAAATCGTTCCCATTTCCGCGGAAGCATGCGCCATGGAGAGGATATTACTCAGCTTTTGTTATAGCCCCCTGTGCGGGTCTCAATGATTTTTTCTTGAAGTTCTCAAGGACCTCTTCTCTGGAACTGATATGAGACCGAGCTGAACCTCTGCTGTAGCGACGCATACGATGCCTTAAAGTTTTAGATGCGCAACAATGAGTTTTAAAGAAAATAAAGTGTCTTGAGTGACGTACGAGTACTCGACAGAAAAACGCAGCAAAACGCAGAAAAAATAAGTAATACATACTCAAATACGAACAAAACAAAGCTCAGCAAGATGAGCAAAAGCCAATGATAAACCCTACTTCAAACATGAATGCAATGATGCCCTTCTCGCAGTTCGTCGAAATCACATAAGCCCACTTGCGATGCTGAACAGGAAGGTTTCACGAGGAATAGTTCGCTATCCATTTTAAACAGCGCATAGAAAAGGTTCCACTACGCAGAATCTTTTCTCTACGCTGTTTAAAATTTTTTCCCAATTTTAGCTCATGGCTTAATAAAGTCACGTTTAATACTTCATTGCTTCCTTATGTCTTTCCAGTACTTTTTTTTCCAATACGGTGAATTCGACCTAGCAAAACAATAAGTGTGGCAATGCTCCGAGCACAGCTCATAATGACTAAAATCAAAACATAAACGCAAATTTTTTGCCGATTCCATCGAAAAACAAATTCACAGCAATCCCACTTATAACTGAAACTCCTTTCTTTGTAGGCCATTATTCAATCAGTTCATAGCAACAGGAAACGAATCCTTCCGGGGGCAATTTGACGGTGACAGCTGTTTGGAATCAGGCAAGCTTCATCTATTTAATGCGCAGAAAGCAACTACTTATACGAGCGAATTTAGCAAGCCATAAAATAGCTCTAGCAAATCGTTTTTTTTTAAAATACTCCTTAATTCAGTAAGATTTTAGCGTTGTCACTGAAGTGCACCAAGCTTATTGTATTGTTCACACCTTCAAGATGTTTATGACTGCAAGCGAAAAGCGATGGCAAGCATGAGACACATCAATTAAAGAAAAATGTATGACAAAACGTGCTATCGTTATACATAACAAACTCGATTCCTTTTCTTTATGCTTGCTATGAACCAATAGATCGTCTTTCAACAGCTATAGTATTTAGGATTCTGGAATGACAAAGATGAGATTATATGGGAATTTTGGTGGAGAATGCAACTGTTCTTTTTTTTTGCATATTTTCGACAGAGAAAGTGAAGACATTTGAAAATGATGCCGAAAATTAAAATCTTTTTACTTGGTTCGGTTCTAATAGACACTTACCTAACCAGGCTCACGATTTTTCCCTTTCTTTCGCTCTCCTTTTGGACCCTGTCCTCCGCACCCAAACGAATTCAGGCTCTTTTCCCCTTCTCTTCCTCTCCCACCTCCATCCTTCTCCTCTCCGCAAGTTCAGTGTGCTGCCGTAAGCGTAATCGTAGGCAAACATCCGACATGAAATTGATTTACAACTACACTTGACAGTGATGACGGTTAACGCTTGACAATCGACAATGTAACTGTAGGCAGTAGAATGTGTCTGCCCACATGGAATACAAGCGGCAGACAACAGCGCCAAAACAGACCATTAGAGAGCGAGAGACGCATGAATATGGGTCAGCCCACAAACAACTGTGTGCATTGTTGAACGAGAGGACGTGGCGAAGCGGGAGTGTGTGCTTTGAAGGCATTCCCCTATTCGGTACCGAATGGTGAGTCGTAAAGAGAAGGAACGCATCAGCTGGTTCATTCTGCTCCTCTATGGACTTTTTAGTACATTCGATCAGTGGACACGTGTGTTGGTGCCATTCGTGCAATGGCAGTTGGAGCCTAGGCCGAGCCTTTTCGATCTGCTTTTACTTAACGCCATCGGTAATTGTGCAATCCTTATCGGCAGCTTCTTCATCGCGCAGCTCGTAAGATTTTATTTTTGTTTTTATTTTTTCATTTCCTAGATTTTTTTCATTTCCATCCCCTTTCCAAGACACTGAAAGCTAATATTTTCTGAGGTTTCCGATATATCTATAATGTACTACCTTCGAAATACTACTGATTTTCCAAAAAAAAAAAAAAAAAAAAAAAAAAACAGCCTTTTGAGACTACAAGCAAGTCTGAGTTCCATTTTAAAAGATTAGAAAAACACTAGAAATGGTTTTAAATTAATTTCGATCTTTATGTATTTCTTCCTTCAACAATTGCCCCAGAATCGAATGCTTTTATTTGAAGCTTGATCTTTCACATTTGCAGATTGATTCAAGTGGATGTCGTACAGCAGCTATTGTTGTAACTATCATTACTGCTGTCTATCAGGTAAAATATAAGCGAACCTGTCGCATCTTTGTATTTCTCTTCTTTATTCATAAAAACTGCGTCGTTTTTTTTTTCGGTTTAAAAGAGTTTAGTCTATTTTCTCGAAAATTAAAATGACTCAAGTTTAGGTAAGGTAAATTGCTTTATAAATGAATGCAATTTGCACTTAGCTCTAACTTATAAACAGCATAATATTAGTCAATGCACAATTAAACTTTACAATATCACTGAGTAACAACTTTCAGCTGTTGGTATCACAAATAAACAACTACTATGTGTTTGGATTGGCGCAACTGCTTCTTGTTGGCAATCACCTTCCAATGGTGGTCGATGCAATGATCGCACAACTAGTTGGTGAAGATGGTGATGATAAGGAACGTGCTAGTCTCATTACGCGACTCACTATTCCCGAAAGCATAGCTTACGCCGTTGGACCCTATCTCGCCATACAGGTTAATAAAGCAATTTCACTGAAATCACTTCCACAGATTGGATCGAGTATTTGCAATCGTTTTCGTTAAATGTTACCAGGTCAGTTGGTAAGTCGTTTTTATGCAACAATATATTACTTGGCTCAGGAGTTGATAGTCGATGCAGTATTCGTAATTTATTTTTAAATAAAATACCTCTTCCTCATAGCTGTCCTTCCTATGTAATGCAGCATCAACGAAGCAACAAGCAACTTTATATCGCTATTCAGCCACTAACCCAGTTTCATTTGACAGAGAACAATTCTGAAAACACTTTCTAGAGATAATACAGTGGAGGATAAGTCACAAGGCCTTCACGCTTTCCTAGCGTATAATAATTGGATACTCATTGCTTGATGACCAGTAAAAATATTGTTCGTGGATGGATTTTAAACCCGCGAATATTCTCTCATTGAGCTATTGTGGGTCCTTTCACCCGTCATTATTTCTTGCTTATTTCCCACAAGTTCACTTCGTACACACTACAAACAGGCCTTGTAAGCACGTAATGCCTACAACCAGACTAAAATTGGCGTCATTTCGGACAGGATGGCGAACACATGTATGGTTAACGTCTTCTTTTTAAGCTAGCTTTAATGTGGACAAGCTTTAAATGCTAACCAATGTTTGTCCACCAATAAGCTATTTTGAAAGATTTCAATTGCAATCATTTGTCGTCAAAAGTTCTCTTTCGCGCATAACGCAAACAGGCACGGCAAGCAGTGTCTCCTTTTCGTCAAATAATGGCCATCGGCTCAGTCTCAGCCAAACCAGAGTTGATTTTAATAAGAATATAAATAAGAAACGTTTGCCCAAAATCAGAGCTTTTAAAAAATCGCTCCGTAGCTTATAAATGTGCACAGACGTCATAGTCAAATGCCAATTTATTCGCACAATACTTCATCGCCATATTCTTTGAAGCCACGAAATTTAGACTTTTTCTCCTCCAGTCGTTTAATTCATTAGAGTGGACGGCGATATCAACGCAGTGAGAATACAGCCTCCACGAAAAATCCTTTTCGTCAAAAGCGCATTCAAAAAAAAAAATTGAAAAATTTAAATGACACTTCCTCGTGAATTTGTTGAAATGCGGGATGAAGTTAGCATGAGGAGAGTGGCGAAGGAAAGGAGCAGGAGAGGAAGATGAAAAGGTGGCAGGAGATCGATAAAAGAGGGGAGACATCCCCCTTCTCCTTACCTCTCCTCGGAGATGGGGCTCTCCTTCGCTGTACCCCCTTCGCGGGTAAAATAAAACCTTCGCCTTTGCATTGGCGCTTTTGAGCTTGTACAAAAATCAAAGAAATGTTCGTAAGGATATTTCTGAATCATCAGATTCTGTTGTTTGTTCACCTTTTAAGTCATGCACTGAAATCACGAAGCAAAAAGAGGAAGCAATAGTACGAGACAAGAATAATCGTTTTGCTGTGAAGCGTGACAGGGGGAGCAGCTGGACCGATTGAAAGCGTGTGCGGATGAATGGTTTCTTCTCCCCTTACTTCTAGCAAAGGAAAGCAGAAGGATGCCATTCCTAGTGCATTCATCGTACCCGTCGAACAGCAGATAATAAATAATTGCGCTATCTGTTCGCTGATTAGTTATTTCCTTACTGGACTAGCGCTTCAGCTGTCAAGTCACTCATCTTACTGCTGCGACAATGGAATTTGGTTGAATACGAACCTTTGTGCAAATTTATTGTGCGCCTTAATGAGACCGCACCATAAGCACAAAAGTGCTTTAAAAAATGCACATTTTTTGCTCATTGCGTCTAAATTTTGAGTGTCTTCGAACAGGTGGTCTTCATAATCAGTCCAAGTCTCGAACTGTCGCAAACCATCTGTGGATGCCTACATCTGGTCATCACTATTCCTTTCATTTGTTGGATGATTCCCAACAAGGAACACGGTACGTATCTTTCTGGCTAATTATAATCCACTACTAAAAAGGGTCACAGAAAAGACATATGCATTCTAAATGTCGCATCAATAAGCATTCTTGCATGAAGCTATTAAAATTTAATATGCTTAGTGGTATTCGAATGAAAAAGTTTGAAAATTTATAAAACATAGACTCCTGAAATCATTTTTTGAAATCATTCAACGGAAATTCTGAACGCCAATCACGTGAACTTTTTAAAGAGGCCTTACTGAATGGCTCCCTGTCTATTCCATGTGAATAAAATTATGCTTTTAAGGGCAAAAACAGAAATGTTCCGATAAGCTTATCAAACACTTTTAGGTGGCAGCAGTTCATATCTACCTTCAATAGAGGCTTATAAAGAGATGCTGTACGAACCAAAGTTGCGCTGGTCACTCCTTTTTTTGATGGTAAGTCCTCACAGTGCTTAATATTCTCATCGACTATAAGAATGCTCGTAGTATATATGCTCTGGCTCAACACAGATGCCATCTGTTTCTATCGACTACACGTCACTGTCAAACACGTAAAAAAAGACTACCACATAGGTGTAAATGATTACAGCAACAACAATCTTGAGGTATAAATAGTTAAATTGCAGTAGTAACTGCCTCGTATCAGTTTAATAACTTCCAAGAATCATTTTTTTTTTCACTCTTTGATTAGTTCAAGGATTTGGATGCCAGGACTTAAATGATCCAAACTGAAAGCGACCTTGCTGTTTTTCCAGTGACGTTTAATGAGGAGTCGACCTTGCTGTTTTTCCAGTGACGTTTAATGAGGAGTTTTTAGATAGTGGCCGCACCGTATTCGGCCTACGACCAGGTTATACGGATGAGCCTCTCATCTCATGTGCTCTTCTCCCCTACCGACATGGCGAAATTGGTATGTGATGTTGTCTATGTTGCAACACGGTAACCACAGTGATTGTCGAGAAGACCACCCTTCAGTTCGTTTTCTGGTTGTTTTTTATCAATCTTATCGGAAAGGGATTGGAAAAGCAAAGGTAAAGGGTGAAATGACAAGTTAATTCGCTCATATCCTCAGAATGTAATATTGGCAGCTGTTGTTACCGGTAACGAGGCTTACAATCAGATATCACTAAACAGACCAATAATCATCTCCTTAACAAGATGTATTTTAGGCATTCTTGCTTGGCATAACGACGCTAGTTGGGAATATATTTGTATTACCCGCCCTGCAAGCGCGAATGGGACCGCAAGCATTATTGCAACTTTCGTTGGGTGTACTTGCTATGTCTTATCTCTACCTCAGCCAGGTTCAGGAGTACATATACCTAGTCATTGGAATGCCTCTGCAAGTAAGTTTGTTTCATTTTTCATTAGTACTTCATGCTTCAACGAAGTCGTCGGAAGAACTTCAGAGAGCGATGATGAAACCAAGTCAGGTTCCAAATACTTGATTTCTAAATGGAATAGTGTTGGTTCATCTTTTTCGTTTACCATATCAATTAAAACGTAACCTTTCTGTCCTATCATCCCCTTCCGCATACTACTTACGTTTCCAACCGTAGAAAAACGAACCAACTTTTGTGAATGTATGCTATAAAATTCCAAGGAAATGGATCGAATGAAATATGAGTAGACTTTTTTTTTTTTTTTTTTTTAACGTTTGTTTGAAAAATTACAATAATATGCTGCGTATTCGTTTTATCGTACTCGTTTCCAGAATTGTATAGAAGCTACCATCAACGTAAGATTGCTAATTGTAGGTTTTGGGAATTTGCATAGCTTTCGGTCAATTGTCAGCACAAATAATGGGCAACGTTGGTCGTGCGAATCTCGGTAAGGCAGCCGCGTTGAATCGTAGCGCGCAATTGGCTGCTAGCAGTATGGCTCCACTTATTACCGGCTATTATATTGATGCCGATGAAGTGAGCACATTATGCTATGCGTGTGCATTTTTGAGTGTTGTGGGCATCATATTGGTGCATCAATACGCCAACTTTATGCGTACTCATTTCCACAATTTGCCTCTTCGAACTCATGAAGACTAACGCAATTTTTGACGGTCGCAATCATTCTGTTCGCTTCTATCTGCTTTGTGACCAAGAAAAAGCTTTACAACCACGGCTATGCACCAAATACGTTGTTGTTTATAAAAAATAAAGGATAAATAATTGGTTTTATTCGGTTCTTATTTATGATGACGAGTAAATGCTTTTTTTTTAAATTTATGTTCGCCTACATACAAAGAAAACTCCGCAACAACTAGATTGGTATGCAGTGACAATACTTCTAACATATACGCACAAAACGAAGACGCAGTTTTGTAATTGTCACATTAGGAGGATATTCCTATCTGAAAATGCGATGGGGCTGATAGGTAGTGAGGCGGCTATCTACATGTACATATATATTTGCGACTCCATGTACAATCTCTTAATAATGAGGAAAGCGATAGGTTCCTATCTCGTAACTTTCTGGGAACGAAGTGAGGACTTACTGCACCGTTGTCCCCTTTTACGTGCAAAGCATCAGCAAAACGCTCTCATGCATTTCAGGGCTTTATGGACTATGTCAGACGATAAAATAAGAGAGGGGGAAGAGAAGAAATGTAGCTCTCTGCCCTCTCGCACACTAAAAAAATGTGGCTTTTTCACTGTAACTGCTACGAAATCACAGAAATTTTCGCTCGAAATTAGACAGATGAACGATAGTTATACCAATATTGAGCGCGATTTGATTCAGGAATGCTCAGCATATGGCCAGCATGGAGTCTCACATCGTTCTTCCGTTTCTACTGATGAAGCCCGCGAGATACCTGCACGCTCTAGTCAACATTGACGCAACCAAACGTAAAAGAGAGGGAGGTGAGGGGGGGAGGGGGTGGAGGAAGGGAATGGGGGGATTGCGTGAATTCTTTGCAGCAATGACAGCTGGGAAACAAAATTTTTTGCAAATTTTCAAACAGCATTTTCAGTTGCGGGATGTTTGGTCGCCTCTACTCTTAAAACAACTTTATTTCTTTCACTGAAACGATTTACGACTGATACTAAGGCAGAACTTTAGATTCCTTCCTCTTCCTTTCAAGAAAAAGATAATCACATCAACAAAGATGCTACTTATGCAAATAAGATTGGGCAACTTAATTTTTACAACTGAATGATACTCAAATCTGTGAAACGAACTATTTGTTAGTGCAATTTATTAAAAAATCATTTTCCACTATAGAATTCATAATTTAGAGTAGAGCAATATGCAAGAAAAAAAATGATCTAATAATGACGATCAATTGGCTCATATATTGCGGATGGCAGCTGATTGATTCGTGGATTGTACAACAGACAACGGTGTAATATCGGCAACGTCATTTCAGATATTATCGCCAATTTCAAAGGGAAAAAAAATTATCGCCCTTTGACGAACAATTAATTAAAATGCTCGAAATGAACCCTATTCATCATGCGCAATCGCATTCCCGCTAAATTCGAATCGAAGATCAAAACAAATCAATTCCTAGTTGGTTGTGTCATTTCACTTAGATCAACTATAGCAAATTACGCTCAGGCAGATCAGTTCATTCTTCGAATGAAGCTTTGAGGAAAAAAACACTACTTAAAAACAAGGGAAAATTGCAAGCCAAAAAAGAGTAGCTTAAAAACCAGAGAAGATTTAAAATCCCGCTCGTATGTTGGAAACATGAGAGCGGAAAATATTGTTTGGAGAGGAGCGGAAAATATTGAAATACATCTAATAATATCTTTTGAAGGGCGACGATACTTGTATCGAAAAAAGAACAGGAAGACATTTTTTACACATAAATTCTAAAAGGAAACAGCCACGGTCGAACCAAACTTCGAAAAATGAGCATTTTCCATTTTGGCGACTTTTTGCTATTGAATAAAAAATCAACTAAATTCCAAAACCTTCAGATTAAGCTCCCCAGTGATTATGAGGCCGCAGTTCATTGAAAGGAAGACTGGATTTAGTCGAATTTGAGAAAAGGTGGGCTTGTATGGAGTGTCGTCCAGGAAGCAAGGTGCGGAGACAAAATTTCATGGGTGCAGTAATAGCTGATGCAACGATCTGCCCAGCAGTTAAAGTTGATGAGGACACTTTAAGGCACGTTGGCTAGAATTCAAAGTGCCGATTTCATGCACACAGTTTGATCGCATCAAAGGAAGGATCCAAATCCAAGGAGTTGGTTGTTCACCTCTGACCTCGTTCACCGCTTGAAGTCATACGCTTTCCTCCAATTTTTTCCGCATTTCGACCTCACAGCTGAATTCACCTCGGAGTCAGCGCGAATGAAAAACTCCAAAATCTCCTCGTCAAAATTTCTCGCTACGCGCATGATGGCTTGATGTGCGTTATTTCAGGACACCACTATTTCAGCAGAAAGTGCAGAACGCAGTGACTTATAGCAGTTTTCAATTACAAGCATCGAGAACAGCAACCCATCAAAATTCGATTGTAAATAATGCGTGTTAAGTAGTTATTGGTGAAGAATGAACCTAAGAGAATGAGTGAACATGGGGGTTAGGAAAAGCGGGGATGGGAGGGTAGAAGAACGGAAGCGGAAGTAACCCATTTGGCGAACAGAACGCAACAACGCTACGATTCGGCTCACCAAAAAGCGAAGACATTCGTTTACAACAAAAAAAAAGGAAGAAAAGAAACACTCAAGATCAACTCCATCACGTCCTTGAATAAATAAGCCACTGAACGGTGGAGGCTTTTCATTGGTTTCTTTTCCTCAACAATATCTGTTGACTGATTTCCACGAAATTAGCAGTATATGTTGCGTTCTTTTGAGCAGCACGTCGCATCGCACTAAGTGGTTGTAATGGTGACTCCCAATTGTAAGAGTAAAAGAAAAAACATGATGCTAAAAAAAAATTGGAAAGAGAGACACTCTGAGTATCAAGGGGAAGAATAACCCAAGAAATTTGTTTCATTGGCTGCGACAACCCAACCATTTCATAGAATAAAGGTAGCAAACCAGAAAATCAAGAAAGCAGAACTCGGCTCTACAACAACGGCAAGCTTTATGGGCACAAGCACTTCCGTTTCGTTCCGCACAATGTTGTTCTGGTCGAAGGTTTTGTATATGGAGTCGAGGCTATGAGATGATGCTTCCCAAGAAGCCATATTGACCTGATGATATAAGAGCTATATTACCAATAGCATATCATCTGTTTTCGCAACAGAATGTGACAGAATGCCACCGACGACGTGCAAAAAGAAACTTGGAAAATTTTTGAAGGACATATTTGCAAATGCGTCGTAACTATTTTCAAGTAATTTGTACAATGAAATCACAAATGTAATTTATTTGATGCACAGGTTGGTGGACCAATTTATTTGCAAATTCGGTATCATCCACTCATATTAGAAATCTTTTCAGCAATCAAGGAATTGAAACTGTAGAATTAAATAAGTGATGAAAGACTTTATTACGCATTTTGTTCATCAATTGCTTAACTATAAACGAGAAAAACCTCACCTATGTATGATAACAAAAACTTTGCTGGACGCATAATTTCTCTGAGAAAAATGTGCCTTACAATTCGATATAACTCAGTATGAATTGCGATTACCTCCATCATTACAAAAGGTCTATTAAGAATATAATGGCATAGACTAGCAAAAGACTTCGAGAATCGCATATCTCGAAAAGAAAGTTGTTAAACTTTTAGCGCTACTATGCAACCATTAAAGATGATAACGCTTCTTGTTATAATTCTATGAAAAATATTGAGTAGGAAAATAATGAATTGTATAAACAATCACTAATCATTCAATACCTAAAAATTAGCGACATTAAACGTAGCACATTATAGGAGCTACGAATTAAGATGGTGACTATCGGAAGAGTGAACAATGATGGTTTAGTTTTTGATATTCATAAAATCTCTTCTATGAATTCAACAACGAATTCGTATCAGCCAACAAAAGCGACGAAACATAACGAACGACAACGACATGAAAAACGTTCGAATTTCACATTAAAATGGTTTGTTGATATTTGTTTCCCATTGTTTTCTAGATGTTTGAGAATAAACTTACACAAATCGTAGAGAAAGAGAGATTGAAATCTTCACTTATTGCATGCATTATAGGCGGAAAACAAGAATGTTCGAACATGTTAGAGTGACGACAAAATAGTGCATAAGAGAAGTGAAATGAGAGTGAAATTTGGGTCGCACAAGAGAGGCGTCTCATAGGGCAAAAGGTGCGACCCGGAGCCCCACTTTACTCGTTGAGAGCCCCACCGTCACAGAGAGAGGATTGACAGTGCGAGTGTTGTGTTGTAACCGCCACTCGCGCGAGCCTTTCATTTCTTTGCATCCAACATGGAGAAGAAACACCGTGTGCTGCTCATTCTGTGCGTTATTTTCGGAATATGGAATATGGGAACCCAATGGACCACTACTCTACTTTCCTTTCTACAGTGGGACACAATTCACGTAAGCTCTTAATGTCCTCTATACAAGATTTCTGCAGCAACGTTCCAATATGCATTTTCTAACGATCGATAAATACTAGTTTGCCACTCTCAACACATATATTTTATTCTTACGTCGCAGAATATAGCACGATATTCAAGTACGCACTTTTCTAGCAGCTATATTGTAACAACAACCTTCAATTATTGTCTCCTCAACGAAAATTAGTTGAAATGAAGAAGACATCCGCTCCAGACAACAGAAACTAAATTCATTAATATCGACACGTATTTTTACCACTCTCATCCAGCAGTTCAACAAACGAACCTAAATTTTATATTCACAATTCTTTCAGGTGATGACAATTGTCGATATTGGATACATCCAGTCGTTTGGAAGCTTGTGTAATGCAGTCGGCGCACTTGCAGTTGGACAGGTATCAGTGACATTCATCATTAACCGTTACTTTAAATGTCTTAAGCTTTAAAAAAAATGGCACGCAGTTTTAAAAAGACTCGTAAAAACAAAGAAAATTTTTTAGATGATATTGATTGTCTCTATGAAACTGTAGTACTTTCTTCTTTCTCACTGCGTAAAGACAGGAAACTGAGAACCTCAATTTAACAAAAAGCAACTCACACTTTTTTGTTTGTTATTTTCTTAAGCGCATTTTTTATTTCAGCTTGCCGACACAACGGGGCCAAAAACAATGTTCCTCTTCTCTTCAGTTATTATTTCTATTTACTACTCTTTACTCGGTTTTGCCAGATGTTGGTATTCGTTCTTCTTCCTACAGGTGATTTTTCACATTCGCAAAGTGAACATAAATGT
>JAARMF010000454.1:0-78238 GCA_022844705.1 Toxascaris leonina | reverse complement strand
GGCGGATGTTCGGGGAGTCTAATGATCTACTTATATACATCATTGCGTGGTAGCGGAATTTCATTCGTGCTTAAGAGCAGATAAGGCTAAATAAAAGGTTAATAATATTCTATTGTTATCTGATTGACGTATTTGTTTGGGGTGTTGTAGCAGACAGCTGAATAATCTCATCATTGTTTTCATGCCAGTTTTTGCTTGATTTCCTATCAACAATTTCACCTATCGAACGAATTTCCGTCGGTCATATTTCTGCATCGAAAGAGTGCGTCTTATATAGACCAAACAATGGACGCTTTTTTCCATTGAAGACAATGTCATATGCGTAAACGCTCCTTCATGCTCATTTGGCAACACAAAGCTTCACTTAGGAACCCGAGCGTGACAGCGGTTAATTATCCCATTAATAGTCGGAGAGTTTTTTTTTGCGGTGACAAATCAAGGAATACAGTTGTTTGAGTTATTTAAGGAAGCAATGGCAATGTTGATCTCAAGACTGCCGAATGCTATGATCCCAAAGTTGGGAAATGGACAGCCATCAAACCACTGCAACGTGGCAGAAGTCATAACGGTACATTTCCGCTTTTCTTATTTCACTGTCACTCTCTGGAATTAATCTTTTTATTTCTTTCTTTCTCCCACTCTCTCTTAAGCTAAAACATCCCCACTAAACTGTTTATTTATGAAGGATGGTATATTAGCCACATTGTCGCAATTACTACAGATTTGTGTGGAAATCGCTTTAAAGCATTCGTCCCCTATGAGCCCTGATTGTCATATTTTGCCTGCATTCACCCATTCCAGTAGTAACGCAGCTGAAGACAATCATCACATTCGTTCACATTTGACCAGCGATTCAAAATAAGTAGCTAATAAATGCAGTATTGAAAGAATTTGCAAGCGCACTTTCGAGTCTTTGTCTTCGATCCCCACTGAACTCTTCGGCACTCTCAATGTACCAGAAAAGAACCAGCTATCGAATATCAGTTTGTCGGCCGTCGTTATCAACTGAGGTGCTATAACTTAGGCATGTGTCGAGTGAGTCATTCCTAGTGACCTCGGCCGCGCTTTAGGCCACGGATCTTATGTACAGAGGCGTGTAGATGCGCTATCAGCATAGAGGTATCACAGTATGCTGTTAGATGGCTTGCTGAGCACATTTCGAGTTCATTTCAGCGTGTGCAAGTCTCGATGGTTACATTTATTGCGTTGGTGGCAGCTCGGAGCAGGTGGTATTGAAGGAGTGCGAGAGATATGATCCTGAAAAGGATGAATGGGAGCATATCGCACCTATGCAGATCGCTCGCTTCCAGGTATTGTTTCTTTTGTATTTTGACTCGTGCATACACCTATCTCACATGTATTATAGATGGAATAGCATATCCCTTTCAAAGTAATCTTGCTATTGTTTGGGTTGCATTCTCCACGTGTGTGAACAGCAGAAAACTTCATTTGTTTGCAGGCGGGTTGCACCGCATGGCGAGGTATGGTGGTGGCTTGCGGTGGTTGCGACCGGTGGAACTGTCTTGATACAGTCGAGGCATATGACCCAAAGACTGGTACATGGAGGTTTCTCCCAAAGCTTAAAACTCCACGAAGAGGTTGCGCAATAGCTGTGGTGAGAGGTAGGTGACATCATAACTGACTGTACTTTTCTTCATAAGCCTAAATAGCCGAAAACTTAGGCCTATATGGTAAAGAGTGCTTTTTCAGCTTTTTCATAAGTGTTTTCTTGTTGGAGACAATGCTTCTTTTTTTTGGTGAAGGATTCTACACTGCATGGGATGAGCTAGGGGAAGCGAATCAAACGTTTGTCATCTGCCAGTGAGATGTTGTGAAGCTAGTGTTGAACACTGAAAAATCTCACACATCGCTAGTAAGGAAATGTTGTTTTCACTGAGTAACAATACAGGGAGAAATGTGTCAGATAACGTGAAAAGGTCCATAGGAAATATGTTCTGAATTGTGGGCGACTACTAACTATGGCATCCAGTGCATTTCTTCGTTGCCTTGCAAATGGAGGTCTTTGCTCGAATCTGCGAAGCTACCCGCTTATAATAATGCACTGGGCTAGTCCTATTGGAGTAGGGGCTTGTAAACCTCGTATTTTCGAACGTACCAATCTCCTAAAGGGTGATTTTGCGGTTGTCTTCTTTTCGGGGACTTATCCTGTTATCATGCTTTGTCCAGATTCTTTGTACGTTATCGGAGGCCACGATGGAACGCAGTCTCTTTCGTCAGTAGAGGTCTTGGATTTGCCCAGTGGCCAGTGGCGAGTGGGACCCTCATTGAATACGCCACGCGCCAACACCCATGCGGCTGTCACTGCCGGAAACGTCATCTACGTGCTAGGAGGCTTCGATGGTGGTCAATTCCTCTCGTGTATTGAACTACTTGATAACGGTGCGTCACCGTTTAATGTTTCTGGGCTTCTTCAGTTTTCTATATTAACTGAACTGTGGGCTTGATTTTATTCTTAGATTTGATATTTGGGATAATTCGGTAGCAATCCTCGAAAGTTTGGAGATCAAGCTACTGGTCCGTGAAAGATGGGAGCGATCCTTTCGAAAACTAATATCGGAGAGTGTTTGAACTTGCGTTTGGAGCAGTTAGCAGCCGTTGTTTTCAAGCTTTTTAGGCAATGAAAGATTATTCAAGTAGTAGATATGACTGCAAAGTTCGCGTCGACTTAAAGCGCGCGATCCGTATTTGCCGTAGTCACCGGCATACCTTTTGCATCATACCGACTTCACTGTTGTAAGAAATGTGAGAAACGAAACATATCTATCGGATGAAAGCGAAACGAGTGTAACGGGCATCGGCGTTGTTTATTTTCTCAATGAGTGGAAACGCGAAATTTTATTTGTTGTTGTGGGATGGCTTTTTGATATATAAGCCGCTTGCGATGCTAACATCTCTTGCTACTGACTGATGTGACAACGAAACATGCAAATTCCCTCTTTGCAAAAGTTGCAGTGCCGCAGCAGCTTGATGCTTTTAGCAATGAAGCCATCTTTCAGTTTAGACGTTTGATTCTTTCAGTGAGAAATAAGATGGGGTAACCAAGTAGTTGCCATCTGAACTGCACACAGTCCATCCGTCAGTCCACATGTAATCACTTATATATGAATGAATCATTAGTGCTACGAGTGGTTATGTTGTGCTCATGGTGTGGACACATGCGCCATTTGATCATTGCAGTGCAGGGGCATGCAATAAAATATGGAAACTTGTGCTGCTGAATGCTTTATCTTTACGCATAGTTGCGCAGTCAATGAATTTAATGCACAGCTGTGAGTGGTGTGGAGTCTGTGCAACAACAGTGCAGCATAAAGGTTGCTGCTGCACAACTGTCATTTCTTGAATGCATCATGTCGCTATTCCTGCAGAACTGAAATGCTCACGGCACAACTGTCATGTGTGAAAAAAATCCTTTTGTATGCACTAGGCTGCTCCTAGCGGAAATGTCCGCTCAAAAGAGCATCATATTGTAGTCGCTTCTAGAGAACGCAGTTGCTCACAGCGCGACTGCATCTCCTCTAAATTCGTAATACCGCACCTTATTCGGTTCTAGGCTCTACATGGCGGAACTCTCCGCACAACTATTACATCACCATTCATTCTATAACAAAGCACCTCAGCACAACTGTCTGTATATAGAAATAATGGGGATATGGTCCTTTCTGTATAACTGTGTGGATACCCATTGACTTAGGTGGCCGTTCCGAAAGTTATTTTTTTCGTGCATCTTAGCAATGCACGTTTAGGACATTGGCTCGTTTACGAGGGATCCAAACAGGCGTTGTTGAATTGTGTTGCATAAATTGAGGGAAGTGCGTTTAGAATCATTGGGATGGCGCAGTTGGTGTCAAAGAAAGAAGAGCGCTTCGACAAGTGATACGGCGATAACAGAAGAGGAAGAATTCGACGAAGCAGAAAATGAGACGAGCCTGGCTGGTGATGACGAGAACGATGCGTCTTTCCAGTCGGACGTACACATCTCTAAGCAAACCGTCAAAGCAGTTTAGGGTAGGCTTTTCGGTTGCCAAACCGACTGTATTGTGTATTGTGTATTGCTCACGGTTGGCTTCATTTGTATTCTTGAGGTGCAAGGTGTGCAGAAATCGGTGACTTAGCGACAAATTGGTTCACTCGAAGTGATTGATGTTCCGTTGCAAAACTGGCAGCAAAGTTGCAAAATTATAGATTTTCATGAAGGTACCCATCGTCCTAGAATACCCTCAACGCGGGTTTGGTGGAAAGTAGGCTCGTCGTTGAGTAATTCCAGTGAGCATTTTCTCAAGAATCTGTTTTGGCGATCGTATAGTTTGATATTTTTTGAAGTTGATTTCATTGTCGCTTGTGCGGAGAAAATTAGACCGCAGAATGTGCGATGGGCAATCACTGCTCGATGATTCACCACAGAAGTATTAAGTAGGTCAGGCGCATTGCTTTGCAGTTTGCTGCGATTCGCATGAATGGTTACGTAGAGCTATGCACCCAAAGTTCATTGTAGCCTTACGTTTCATGTTTACGCTTGATTTCTAAACATTTTTATATGATCGTTTCGAGAAGCCACCTGTTGGGATTGTAGTGGACACTTCATTTGAGGGATTTTGCTTGATAAATACACGTTTGTGTTATATTTTCGTCCACTTGCATTGGTCATCTTGATGTACTGTTTTGCTTACTTTACGAAGCATAATGGTCACTTGTGCACTCCCACTTTCGCTTCGTGTAGAGTTATTTGTGGCATAAAGGCAGAAGACTATCGATTATTGCATTTGGGGTTTTTTTTTTTTTTTTTGTTCAGGCGTTCATTGACCAACATATAAATGTGTGAATCATCGTTGCGATAATTTTTTATAGTCCTTCTGAAGTGAATTTAAGAGTATTTAATTAAAAAAGACAAAGCAGTTGACGATAAGAAGAATAGAAAAGCAAAGACCGTGAATAGGGTCAGTGAACTACTTTCTCATTTATGCCATAAATCCGAAGTATATTCCATTGGTGATTGGGTGACATACCTGTGCGGAGTTGAAATCGATGAGACCAGCCAGGTGGTTCTATGCACTTGAGTGCATGCAATTTGTTATCGCAGATATTTTGTCTTTGTTGAATTATATAAAGTGTATTGTCATTGTTAATGTCCTCTTCACGTAGTATAGAATAGATGATGAAGTGCCGGACAGATTGTATGCGTATCGCGATAAGTGCTGATTTTGTGCGTTACAACTTGGTCATTTTTGTACATTTAACTTCGTGCATTGCTAATAACTGTTGTTTCCTTTATTCGCGACGATGTGAGTATATCTGACGGGGGAGGCGTTACTCGCTGATAGCGGTTGTCTTTATCAGAAATTATAATTCACATGTTTTTTATTGTATGCGCGGTCTTTTTTTTTTCGAGGTATGTTGTTGATGCTTGTGGAATGCTCCCCGCTCCCCTCTCCTCCTCTCCCCTCCCCCCAAACCTACGGTTCGGAATTGCCGATTTTAGATAGTATAATTGATTCTATCATTCGAGGACCTCAAGCTTCCAATATTGCATTCAACTAATGACTCTACCAGTGTCATTATGATGTGATCGAATTAAGAGACCGAAGGTTGAGTGGACAAATTGTGTGGTGCCTTCGTTGATGTATTGGATAGCGAGATATTTCAAGTCAGTGAGAGTTTAATCGAACGAGAGTTATGCTAGGTGGAGCGATGACGATCACTGATACGCATAAAGAGGGAACTTTTTGAGTGAAATAGCAGCCGAGTTGCTGACGAGCAGTGACATAAGCATAATAGCTCCATGTTGTCTTCAAGTAACTGGCGATTAACAAGCAATGCTTATACATTTTGCAATTCTTAATGAACGCCTACTCCTGTGTATTAGTAATTGGTCTATGCCGAAGACCACCTCATTCAATGGGTACATTTGTGGAATGGATTCTTAACATCATTCTTTATGTGTATTGTTGTTTTCGATGTTCTGCTCATACGATATGCTTTTCGTGGGTGGTCTACTAGGTTTGTTTCGAGTAGACATAACGATGCTCTTCGTGGTAGTCTTACTGGTTGTGCGGTCTTGGTGATTCTGGGAAGGCGTTGAAAATGGCCAAGTTGGCCTTGTTAATTCTTTGAAGAGCGGGCAGTTGCGACGCGACTTACCTGTGGGCAAGCTCGTGAGGGCTAAAATTCGCAATGTTTTAGGAAGTAGGACTCTTGCAGTCAAAACGCCTCTAAACATATCTGCATTAGATTGTGCTATCCCTTAACAGCTAGGGTAAATTGTTCAGCTTCTGGAAATCGATCCTTCTCAGGTGTCGCATCGCAATCATCCGTTCTTCAGTGCTCTCCATGTTTCTCATCGTCGATAATAGCATCGCTACTGAGTTCATAATGACTAGTTGTCGATAGCTCTTGACATATAAAAAGGTTTTGAAGGGGTGGTGTGTTGAGGCGGTGGGATTCTGCTTCCTCTTTTATGTCTTCATTGAATTCTTAAAAATACGCTGCCGCTTTTTTATCGACAGCTGAAATAATATTTATGGACGTCGACTTCCTTATGCTCATCTTTTCAATGAGATGGCCGTTTTTTTAACACGGGAAGTGCGGTTCTCTTCGTCCTTTATTGGATTTTCCCCCCATACCTTTGATCCCAAAGTGTCGTATTTCCTCAAATAGAATCTCAACTAACTTTTGTATTTGCAAGTGCTTTAGTACAAGAGGGTTTTAGGCAGTGTCCTTAGTGCATAACCATGGTGAACATGTATTGTGTACACGGGAGTCGACGATATTATCATGTTTTATGGTTGCAGTGAAACTGTTTGAAGGCAAAATCGCATTCTGTACCTCACGCCTGACTGAGCAACTTGTGAGTGATCGAAGGACCGGCCTGAAAGGGATCTGAATCTGTTACTTTTGTGACGGCCATCATGTCGACTAAATTCAGGCTAAGGGAGTGTTCAACAATTGCAGTTTGCATTTGTTACGCGTTGGATGGGGCTGCTATAGACGTGTGGGGAGGTGGTAATTCCCGGTTTAAACCGCGCACCGTTCTGTGCATTGTGCTTGTCTTGTTACAATGTAATAAATACTTGTATATAGAAGTGTATGGATGCGGTACAATTCGTCGACTGCTTTCGAACTCGTCTATCGCGATCCACTTCAGCTTCATGTTTTTCTCTCCGTTTCGGCGAAATATCATCTCAATAATACGCTTATTTTATTTACGCAGAACGTTTATGTTGTATCAAAAATTAATGTGGAGGAATTGACGGAAGCAGTTGGCGATAGAGCACAATGACTGGTAATGCGGATCAAGAAAACAACATATGGTGAAGGCAGTCGAACTCACTTGTTAGAGGACAGGATACCTTTTATAAGTGGTATGTAAGACATGTGGGATGCAACATTATTTATACCTGCAGGAAGGTTGTTGGAATGAGCAACGCGCAATTAGTGAACATATTTAGAAACCGCAGGGTGTTGACATTTGCAATTTGATGAAGGGTGTGTCGTGTAGGGGGATTGCGAGGTGGAAAGTGGCACACCTAGGGCTACGCCGCACATCGATCTGCTGCGAATGATCGCGGATTGAAAATGTAAGCTTCTGGCGAAGTGTGGAGTTCTCGCATACGCTAGAAAGGTGTAGACGAGGGCGGCGTAGGAATTGCGGGCCAAATCGTGGCGAATTCTGGGAGTTGTGATTTCAGGATTTTGAGTCGGAAGCCAGAAATGAACCGAAAAATAGGGTTCTGTAAAGTATTCTGGAACATTGATGAAATAATTCGGTTGTTTAGGCAGGTGAGCAAGAAGTGCATCTCTTTCCAGGAATAAATGAAAGTGGCATCCCCTTTCACAGAACGGCTCACTGAAGAGCTGGTGATATTTGATCAGTTTTTTTTGATTGTCTTTTTTGAAGGTGAGGTTTGAATCTGGTCTCAGTCGCGGTCACGACTAGAAACGAAAAGGAGACATGTTTAACCGAAGGACGTATGGAGATAGGGGAAACTTGGTAGGGTCGCAGAAAGCCGCAGAGAGCATGTCAAGAAAAGGATAGGTCGGCTTTATTGTGAGGTCAAGGATTATACCGCTTATGAAAAGATAAGTTCCATCGCCACGCGTAGCCGTTCTAGGACTGAATCCGCACGTGGAGCTGTAGCCGAAACCCGTACGAACTTATGCCCCACGCCACAAGTTTAAGGCGAGGAATCAGAAAACTTCAATATCGATCTCGAGGGTTCGATAGCGACATCGACTTGTGCAATTATTCAAGCGGATTTCATTGCAATCCTAAACAAAACGAACGCTGTGTTGGCCGATTCTCTATAGAATTCAGGAACAAGCATAGCATCCGCATGATCGAATTAACAGAACAACACAGCTTATTCGTCGTGAAAACGTTATACGAGAGGATTGCGGAGTGCTGATGGCATGTAGAAGTCCTGGCGGAAAGAACATGCATCAAAGCGGCTGCACAGACAGTTCTAGCGAAAATATCTATGGAATCTCAGTCATAGGTGAAAGCAATAACAAACGGTTCAAATTATTGACTTTTTTCAACAATTCGAGTTAGTACCGCAAAAGAGAATCGTGTCTTAGGTAACGAAAGAGCTACGAAGCTGGCTGCTGCTGCTAAGTTGTTGACGGCTACGAAAAACTCATAGGCGAAATGTGAAGGGCTGCTAAGCTCTCAAGTGCAGTTGTGAAGCCGACGAATCGTGGGCGAATCACATCTGAAACATTTCGGCTGGTCGCAAGAACACCGTGTATAAGCCGAAGTCAGAGTCGATAATGACGAGTATAAGGCACTGTGCAGAAACATTCAGAGGGGACTGCGAAGGCTACAGGCAAAAGAAGGTGGGGGAGGCACCGATAAAGGAGGTATTTAACGACGCAATAGGCATCAATGCAGCAGACTGCTCACACGTAGTCGAAATCTGTAAGAGGTTTTGTAACAAGTTCTGCTCATCCCGAACTGTTGTAGCGTGAACTGATTCCGCTGTTGGTAAAGAGTTCACACCAGGAACTGCTCGAAACAAAGTGCAGTCAGTTAGACAGTTTAAGGCGGGCAAGTGCTAGAAAATGACGCCCCAAGCATTCAAAAGGCGGGGGAGGGGGAGGGGACGTTTCGAGGCAATGGCTGCTCGTTTTGGCACAAACTCTGACAACAAAAGAACTCATGCTGCACGAAAGACGTCAAGAACAATGCTGTGAATGAAAAGTGGGAACCCCAAAGACCTCAGCAGCTGTTGGCCATTCACACTGCCATCTCAGATGTACAAGAAGTTCGGGTGTATCATTCTGAAACGCCTAGCCAAAGACCCGGATGTGCTCGCAAGCAGCGATCAAGCTGGCTTTGGCAAGGGCTACTTGACGACCGACCATATACAAGTGCTCCGTCAGTCACTAGAAAGACTGCAAAGAGTTCCAGATAAATCCCTCTCTCGCATTAGTCGATTAGAAAAAGCATTCGATATGGTAGAGATCAATGCGGTACTTAGCGCAGTAATCCCGACTAGGTCGATCTGTTACATGAGCTGAACGCCTATTTTTGCATAGAAATCGAACTCATTAACGATGCCATATCTGTAAAGGTGGACGCCAGGGTAATACACTCTCATTGAAGCTGTTTGCCCTCTAGATGCACTCTTCACCTTCCTCGATTGGGAGGGGGCATCTCCATCGACGGCAAGCAATGACGCACGTGCTGTTTCCAAGCGACTGCGTTATACCTGCCCACAGCGCCCTAGAAGTACAGGGCAACTGTAGGACGAGCAAACAGGATGGATTGTATTCCTGAACGGATCGGTGAAGTATTCGAAAAGTGTCGCTTAAATCTTGTTTTCATTTCAAGGGCCTCATCGTTTAACATCAGGCATTCATACGAGTCGGATACTCAGTTTTCATGTTGTTGTCTCCCATATCCCTCACCGTTCGAAAGATTAGATATTTTAAGCTCATTTAGCTGCTTTTTTGCAGTGATCGAATTATGACAACGTGATGCGAGTGGTCATCTCAAAACGAGCTGCTGCATGAAGCTGAGTTGCAAAAATCCCTTTATAAACTTCCGGTCAGCAAATGAGTGTTTTCGGAAGCGATCATGGCATCACATGAAGTCCCGTGCCGGCAAGCTTTCGTCTATGGAGGAAGGCAGAAGTGACGTTTTAGACTTGGCAATCAAGATCATCCAGGAAAGTAGGCTTGAAAGGATCGCTCGCAGCTTGGATTCTTGCGTTTCTACGTGAGCTTACCAGAAGGGGTTACTCAGCTTAGTTGTTTCGTTTGATACGAATGCTTTGATTATGAGGATGTCGTGGTGAGGACTAGCATTTTAACAATCAACGTAGCTGCGACCCTTCCGGTATTGCTACAGAAAGTAGTGTCGTCCTCAAGAATGGGGTCACAACACATCAGGAACGTGCGAACCAACGCGATATATACACAGAATGAGCTGTGAATATGGGAACGAATATGTCCAAAAATCAGAAAGCTTGCTAACAGTGAAATGAGGGAACATCTGAGAGCGCGAAGAAACCCTCATGTGTATGCATCCGAATGGTGGGAACCTTAGAGAGCGCACGTTTGAACTCAGCAGCACGTAACATAGGAACTTCCAACAATCCAATGCAAAGGTGCGTTATGTTATTGACAGGAATTAATCTGCATAGGTTGGCAGTAATGCGCAAATTAGATGGCTCATGTAAGTGGAATGGATGATTTCCTCACCTCATTATTGCCGCTTCGTTGGTCGCATGTGGCAGTTGCGATTCCTCGTTAACAACTGTATTCTTTTGTTCGCCATTCGTTTCTTGTCCATCTCATTTGCTGCTTCTGGCTGCCGCCCTATTTTCTTCGTGTTATATCAGCATCACATTCGGTTTTCCAGAACATCTTCCGTCCAAATTGTTTTGCAACCGTTGGCGTTGACAAATTGCTTAAGGGGCAAATAAACGCCACGAAAAACCTTCGGTATGAAGCCTTGCGAACGTTATCCTTTCCAGTGCAGTGCAGTATATGGATGAGCTATAGGCTTTTCAGGCCAAACATTTGGCATCAACGGAAATGGTTGGGTATTTAACATCCAGTTGGGATAATACAGCGAATACTGCTAATAATTGTTTGCGACCAGCAAACTTTGCAATACCGCGTTGTAGCAGTATTATATTTCAGTCTTATTCTATTTGGTAAGCCGATGATTCAGCATTGACGAACGCGCTTTCGCATATGTGGAGGAAGCCATCTGATCGAAGTTTTCAGTTTTCAACAACTCACTTCTTCAAGAACCCAGAAGCCATAAATGACCTACAACTATTTGTGTACTAATTGAAAAGTCATTGTTGAGGAGGGAGGCCTTCTCCTGAAATTTGGAAACTCAAAGCGTGAGGGAGGGATTTCTTCTATTACGTGTCCTCCCACAGTTGTCTTTACCGTAATCGTTAGTTGTGAATAAATCCTGATTTTCCAGTTTTTATATAGTTAATTAGTAAGAGTTTATATGACGTTTTTCACGGGCGAATGGGATTGTGCTTCTGTCGGATTTGAGAGAGTAACTGACCCTGCTACTGCGCCAAGTGTTGAGGTGTTTTTCTTTAAATGGGCACTGAAGAAGTTCGCTGGAAGTGGAACTTATACACAAGGTGGGCTTCTATTTGAAGAAGGGCTTCTGATTGAGATGTGGATGTCATTTTCTTGTTCACATCATCTTCTAGTTCAGATGAGGTTTTGCCAGCGTTGATGCGGATTTCGAGGTGTAGGAGGATTCGGCGGTTCAGTACCGCATTCGTATGCCTCATCGTCGTTGTGGTGTTATGGGTGATTGGCCTCCTCGATTATTTGCTAGAGAGGCCATTCTCCGAATTCAGATGGCCACCCTACGCTGATGTCCGTCATGAGGTTATTCAAATTATAATTCTTTAGCTATTTTGCTTTGTTAAGTCGCTATCTGCTGTTTGTTGTTCGCGGATAGGTATCCTGTGCTCACCACTCGATTCTCAAATGATAATCCAAAAAGTTTTCGCGATCGCTTCCGAATTTTTCACATTCCTTCGTCTATTGTTGTAGCTGAATTACAGATGAGATTTTCGTTATTAATTACTTATAGAATATTTCTTTCTTTTTTCTTTTTTTGTTGATACACATCTGAATGTGAAAATTGAGCATATGCAAAAATTTATTATTATCGTTTGCTAATATAATAATGCAACATTGGAATCTCTTCTTTATATTCTCCACAATCAGATATCACCACTCACACAGCGTAAGGGTTCGACTCTGTCACTTCCACAGTGTTCACCGATTTATCTGTCCGTTGCGTTGCATATGCGTACTCAAGTCGTCATTCTTCAATGTATTTCTTTTTTGTACTGATGATGGCTAAAAGGGAGAATGAGAGGAGCGCTGATTTGTTCTAAGACTTTGTTTGGAAGGAGAAGCTAGCAGAGAGGAGGGGGTGGGGTGGTGTGAAACAAGCAGGCATAACTGCATAAGCAGGCCAACATTATTCATTTCGACGATCGCAGAACATAACCATCAATGAAAATAAAACGAATAAAGCATCTGTAGTCATTCTTGTACAGATATTTCCTCCTCATTCACATATGAAAGGTCCGTCAAAAGAACAGCCGTCTATTTAGGTCAAAGGTTTTCGCTGTGCAGGTTGCATAGATGACGTGCTCTAATCCACTCAGATGGTAAAAGGAATAAACGAGCGACGATTTGGTAAAAGGAATACATGAGCGATGGTTTTCTTGTTATGCCTTATGGAAGTGTTCAGCATTGTGTTGTTTTCAGGTAGCACTTGAGTTGAACGGTTCGTTTCCAACTCACATGTTCGAAAACGATTGGGCATATTTCGGAGCGAAGACATTACCGAAATGTGAACGAAATGACAGCGACTCAATTGCCTCAGAAAAATTTATTCTCATTGCAGTGAAATCCGCCGCTCAACATTATGCGGTATGTGATTTCACTTTTTTTTTCTCTTCAGCAACGCTGTATTGCGTATGGCAATCGATGAAGAAATCAAATGAAAGACGAATGATCCAATTCATTTTGAATCGCTTTTATAAGAATTGCTTAGATTGTAATGCACAAACCAGTACTATTAAAATTCTTTGAAGCAGATAATTTATTTTTCGAGTCATCTCTTAGCTGCAGTTGATCGATAGTTAGAAGTTTCGATAATTTTATCTAAAAGAGTGTATAGGTAAGGGAGTAAGTCGGATGCCATCGAGCAATAAACTGAACGCTCAAATTCAGTGCTGAGATTCTTCAAAATTCCACGTCGACAATCTTAATGCCCTTAATGAATTATGAAAATACGATCACGGTACAAACTGATGATAAAGCACTGATTTAACTGCAAAATGAGTGTTGTAAGATTATTATTTATTAGATATATTTTATAAGATTATTTAGATATTATTTATTAGATATAGCAGATATATTAAACGATCGTTATTGTTGATGAAACGTTTCAACATTAGGCACTACTTCCATCCACTGAGTGCTACAAACTGTCCGATTTCGAGTGAGTGATATCGTGCCGAATGCTTTGCAAATGAATCGAAGTAATGCGGAAATGTGAGCACTACTTCGAACGAGTTGAGACAATTTGAGAGTGATATTTAATTCAGAATCGAGCTGCAATTCGCTCAACGTGGGGCGCTGTGAAGAACCATTCAGGATACTCTTTGCGAACGGTCTTTGTGGTGGGTGATCTCCAAGTTGAGCACAGAAATAAGATGGGTGACGTATTATCACGAGAGGCCGATCAGTACGGAGATTTGCTCATAGGTGATTACGTTGATGCGTATCGGAACAATACACTCAAGGTAACAAGTTGTTTGCCTCAGCCACTGTTTCTTTAAGTCATCGTTCGTCAGGAATTTTTTTCTGAGGATTTTTCGCTGATCGATGATGATATGAGCCCAATCTTGTCCTCCATGATTCATCCGAGGAGGAAAGTGGGCGCGATGAAATTCCGCATATGAAATAGACATGATGTTTTTTGATGCTTTCATCGGTGTTTATTCACACCAAAATTGCTCCACTGAGTTTTCCTTTGATTGCGCACTGTTAAAGATGGTTCATCATTAAGTTTAGCCCACAGCGAATGTTGGATGATAGTTCTAATCTTGCGCATCATCTTCTTCAAATGCTCAACTCCTGGACAAACAAAACATGAAAGCGTAAACGGTTATGTGGCAGCTCATTTTCAGTTCCTCTCTGCGGTGCAACTAGCATTCAGCTATTGCTCCAATGAAGAAAACAGCGTTCCATTCACGCTATTAGTTGATGACGATTATTTCGTATCGATCCGCAGTTTGGTTGCCGAGGTGAAACGCCATCGATCGACACAACGGATCTATATGGGTTGGCGATTCGATAGCCGTCCGTTTCGATTGCGCTTCCATAAACATCGGGTCTTGTTTTTTTATCATCTCGTTCCCTTGTGTTGACGTGTTGATTACACACTGATAATCACTTGCATAAATCGATGTTATTGATGTGGATGCACCAACGTTCTCTTTCAGAATCTAATATTCTCTTCAGTGTTTATCGCATTTCAAGTTTTTTCCTCCAAACTTACTTGTTACACGAGTTTATTTTATTTATTAAGGACATATTGATGATCTTTTCGTTAGTTGACTTCAAATCGTAACCAATATGTTGCATTCTTAAAATTTGTTTATTCAACATTACTGTTAGCCTGTGGAAGCATCACATGAAGCACAGTTGCATTCATTGTTTTTCAAAGCGCTTTAATGCGAATTTTGAAAGATTTCTCATTAAACTGAGTTATCTTGCTGTTAGATCTCAGAAAAGGGCGAATCGATGCTTAATGCTTGTTAAATTACGTAGAACCATTGAATTTGATCAGCTTATTCCTAATATTGCTGGACTTCTGCTAAACTCTTGATGGCGGAAATATGTGTAGCGAGGAGATTATCAAATAACGTCTTGATACTTGCTATCCAGCATCCTGCTTTTGTCATCCAAATGAACAAGCAATTCAGTCATGCCTGGTATTTTCTTGGAGCGTTCTCTTTTTTCCACTTGAGTTGAAGGAATGATAAGATGGTTTACGGGAGAAAACACTGATAAAGTAATGTGTGAGGAACTGTGCCGGGTCGTTCAGCTAAGTCAGGCCTGACGCATGTTATTCTTATAAATTATTATTGTTATTTTCTTTGCGGCCTACCCTCGTCACCAAACAGCTGCCTTCCGGGCGCAGCAAGACGCAGTTCTGGCCGAGGATTTAAGTAAACCGGTTGTTTGTTTAGAAAAAGTCATCGCGCTGCATCGTTTCATCGTTTCTCGATGTTGAGGCGAACGTTTAGTCCAGGAAATTCGACTAAAGCGTGCATGTTCGCTTATCATTCAGTTCTGCTTCTGCCTTTATTCCCTTGTATCATAGGGCTGTCATGTTTTTATATGTACCTATTCAGCCATATCGTTTTCATTTCTTCTTTCGTTGTTTTTGCTTGCTCGGGCAAACCAAAAGAGCTATAGTGATAGGATGTAGTGAATGCAGTCTGCATTTGCTTCCGTTCGGAATTTTCACGGCTGAAGTCACGTGCTTCTATTAGCTATCGAAAAGTGCTAAAATCTTGATTCGTGATAGAACGTTAAGTGCAGTACTGAACAGTAGTCCAGAAAAGTTTAGGCCAAAGTCGTGAATTGACGGTCAGTTTTTTGGGGCTCAACTGTCGTAACACCCTTATGTTGCCTGATATGTTGCATCGATGAGTCTAAGAACGATAAATTTGTGCATAGATCTAGCCGTGCAATCTCTTGTATATATGCGAGAGAAATTTGTAGCTATGATTTGTTGAAGAGGTTGCTATCTTGATTGCTCGTCTTGTATCTCGTGGTCAGCGCTTGTACTGTTGGTCACTCTTCGGTACAACTGCGAAATGCGCGTCTCGCACTTCTCCTTGGGGCGCTTCTTCACTTATTGCAGTTTAAAACTGAGCTCATCCAATGCTTCATTAGCTTTGTTCCGACTTTTTATCGCTCGCGACTATATGCTTCAATGTTTTCTATATGCAACCGCTTCATCCCCACATCGAATAGCCACTGTTTGCTGTGTGAAAGTGCGTTCAGTGCTCTTTTTCAATATCATTCAGTGTTTCGCTTTTCAGCTTTCGTTAGGTGCCTATCCGTTCGATCGTTTTCCGCCATATATCTCCGCAGGTGCGGTGCTCATCTCACGAGCTGCAATCCGTGAGTTCTACTACGGCATTCAGCATGTGCGCCTATTGAGTTTTGATGACATCTATGCGGGTATTGTGGCCTATCTGTTGGCGATACCACCTCTTCACAACCCGCGAATGCGATTCTGGCCATCAACTGTCACCGAACAAGATCTGTCGAGCTTGATTTGTGCACATGGCTTCAATGCAAAGCAGCTTATCGATCTCTATGACGTCATCGCCAAGAAGGATTGAACTGAGTGCATGGAATGCAGTGACAGCGAAGGGAGGCATGCATTCCGTCCCATGATCTCTGCGTTTGTTTCGTAGGTGCATCCCTTCTTGCGTTCATCTAAAGAGCAATTACTGAATACCTTGAACGTTGAAATTCACTTGGCGTAGTGTTATGAGTAAAGTGCAATCGAACGAGGTATTGCGTGATGGTGAGCGTTTTTGCTGGTCAGCGCCAGCCCTATTTGCTTCTTTGTAAGCTGCAAGAGTTGATGAGAGAACTCGTCTTTTATAAGAGGATACATCCTGCAATGGCACTCTTTGGGACATTTATAGCAACACTAAAGTGAGGCCACGAACATGCGGTGGGCGATGATTATCGTGTTACCTCATTTCCTTTCCCAATTGCATTCCTTCCCAATAGCGGAATCAAAATGCCAACAAAAATGTCGACCGTTTTTATTTTGAGCGAATCTGCTGCACAAGCACATCACCTAATTAGCTCCTCGTCAAACGCAGAGATCATATCTTTTTAGCCATGTTGAAAGGTGAAGGACTTGACGAATGCTTCGAAGTGTGATGCCTATCGTGCTTTTATCTCAGTATCGAGCATTCGGTTGTATATACTCGCTGCAATACTCCAAAGCGCCAAGAAATATAGTTTCAGCAAAAGAGTGCAGCTCACAGATTTTTAAATGCAAATTCAGCTGCGTTTAATGGCGGCGATGTGTTTGTCCAATAACCATATGCGGGTGTGGTCCATCTTTACTATTCTGACACTATTGACAGAGGGCAAGAGGTTGAAGTGGTTTGCATAGTTTTATTCTCATCTCTTGCTCAAGGCAGACTGGTCAGCCGGGTGATATATCATTGCTGAATTGTTCATCAGCTCACTTTCTGAAGTTTTCGAGGTTGTGACATTTAGTGCTTTAGTTTAGACGAAGCAAGTAGTACATGTCGTTGAATAGAAGTGCTGAATTTAAGCTGAATGATGTTTCCTTCGAAAACTTGGCATATCACTTCAGTAGCTTTATGCAATCTCAGTGTCCTTGCCCGGTTCGCGTTCAAATGTCATCTTCTAAGTAATCGCAGCAGATTTCCCTTTGCCTTTGCATTCATTGATATCCGAAATGAACTTGCTGTTAAAGGTAATATTAGGCAAATATTCACTTTTCTTGTAATGTCACAGTACTGACTGCCTAATTTTTTGACACATTCTTCCGTTATTCTCAACTCTTTGCAAGAAGGATAAGACGGATTTCTCGCTTTGCGTTGCACAATATTTGTCTCTTCCTTAGAGCACTCAGCCCATCTTGAGAGGATACATTGCTGCATGAAAACTGGAGGGTTAATAGAATCATTCAGTATCTTATCTGAGGATTGCAATAATTATTTCGCGAGTTGTTGCATGATGTAATAGCGGGAGAAGAAAATATCTTCGTGATTCCTACTTCCTCTTTATTACCGCTTGAGGGTCACTTAGACGAAAGAACCCCTTTATCCTCGCATACGTTTGCTCTAGTTAAATGGGGATCACCTTTAAGAAGAAAGCAGCGAACAATATTGAGTCGAATGATTAATTATATCGATATGTTTATGCTCAATGATCATACGGTTTGGATCGATGTCGTTACATTTATCGATTGATTGGCTAAGTGAATATTTCACAGTGCATGATCAAAAACAGTGGCATAGAAATAATAAAGTAGATGCAAACACATCTTTTTGTTGTTCGACGCTGTGCATAACTCCTTGCTAGTATTTTTTTTTTTTTTTTTTTTTTTTTTTTTGAGGGTGCCTCTATTCATTGTTTGAGATGTGTCCATCGTTGATGTGTGTCATTCGCATTCATTGCTTGCCATCCCATGTCTGTGTTGGTGTCATATCGGTCTCGAGTTTTGTTTTTCCGTTGCGTGTTATGCATAAAGCATTTTCATTAATATATGCGATGTTAAGTATCGTTGTGCACCACAAATAGCACTTAATTCGAATAATATTTCATATGAGAATGTAGCTTAATTATTTTCGAAATATTCAGGAGGGATAATACAATATAGGGTGTAAGCTTCACAAAAGTGTCAACTGTTTTGTCTGTGTGGTTGGACGGTCGCGTGGTGTTGCTGTTTGGGATGAACCTGGACTGTCCTTTGGTCTCCCACTAAGTCCACCCCTCTTCCCTCCCCTCCTATGTGTCAAGGGCGATGTTTACTAAACTGAAAGGTAACGCCTTTGGCAATAAGAAGGGCAACGCCAAGGGTGTGAAGCAACTGCGGAAATGGCGGCGAACAACATTTTCGTGTGTGGGGTACCTGACCACTGCAATCCTTTATTAGCACGTCATAATCTAATCTGTTTAATTTTGCTTTAGTGACTGATTGAGGCTAAAGTGAAAATGAGCCACTGGTTGCTCTAATAAATGGATTATTATTTATTCAGTCGAATGTTTTCATAATTGGTCTGCTATACCTCAGTCACATCCAGTGCTACGATTCATATCACCATAACGGAAACGATTTCTTCGAGTTCTAGAATGTTTCGTTGGAATATTTTTGCTCCTCTGATATAATTCACATATTCACTATTCCCTACCTACAACATTATAACCTGAGAACATGTTATACCTATTTTCCGCCCCTCCAAAAGTCCATAGTCAGCTGCCATTAGAGGACGTATCCGAATCTCGAATAAAGAAAACGGCAGGGTGTCCTTGGAAGAGCGCTTCTTGAGCTTATCAGTCATCGTGGGTATGACCGATGACATATCCGCTCGTTAAACATTAATAGTTGCTGCTTGTGCTCTACATGACGAGCAGCGTCCTTCTTTTTCGATGCATTGATGGAATCGTTTGTGTAAAAAGCGCCATGTGCATTCAACAAAATGTCAAGCTAATGACAGGTTCTTTGATCACCGTCACGGATCCGAAAAAAGCGATATTCACAGCACAAATTTTCGAAGATTTAAAAGTTCTATTTATTCGATGCGGTGTTCTTCAGATAAAAAAAACACTTCTGAAAACATTCTTCTGTGATTTTGGATAAGACGAATCGACTTGCAGTATAGCTCTTCGGCAGCGTATTCCCTTTTCCTATAAGAGAAGATACTAAAGAAGCAAATGTTATCACTTCACGTTTGTCTAGCTCCATCTGTGCCAAGATTCCCTCGATATTTTGTCGACATAAGCAGCGATGAAAGTGAAGAGACACGCGATGATTATCACTCAGATATGCTGATGCACTTCGTTGCGCTTCATGCACCAGCGTTAGGAACCTTCCTTAACGTGCATTTTCCTGACAGAAATATGTTGTACACAATTCATATGCCGACACATTGCGACACAGGAAATATTCATTTGCTGCGAACACGGGAAACGAAACGGGCTGTACAATACTCAAAAAGAATTAAATTGCTCCGTCGAGAGATAAAACAATCGACTGGAACGGGCCTATTATGAGATGCTTACAACATGAATTCATCGTACAATAAGAGTATATATACTCGACGAACATATCCAACGCAATATCACAAACGTTGCACATTTAACAGCACATTTTGAAATTCAATGATATGTTCTACTTAGAAGATCACTTTCGATTTTGCAGTACACTTCGGAGAGACAACAGAGAGTGCTTAAAACTTAATAAATACACCGAAAAAAAGCATATATCGTCGTTGGTCAATGAGAGCAATCTCTTGCAGTAACACCGATGTGTCTCCTCAATTTTTTACAAAATGTTGAGGGATTATTAAACCTCCAAAAGCATTCAGATCGAGAGATTAGCACAGTTTCGAGACTACTTCATAGTTTTCGATAATCTTAGTAGTTTTTTATTGTTAGGAATAACGGCAAAAAGTCTTTGCAGCCAAAGTTTATAAACGAGTAGTTTCTATAATGAGACCGTTAAGTGAATGAAAACATTGCCAGCTTCTGCTGAATATCACGTCGTTTCGATGATACGTATGAAATGAGGAGGGCAATTTCGAATGACACGGAAATTTTGAGATATATAACAGCATACTGATAAAGACACATCGGTTCACACAGTGATCCCGATCTATCGTAGTGCATATTAAACAGAATACTGCAGAAACAGAATACTCGAAGCTAGGATAACAACACAAGAAAAGACCAGCTTCGAAGATCATACTCCACTGCAACAACGACATAACAATTTAGTGGCAGCGAGAGCTTAATCGTCTCGATTATGAGCGCAGCCAAAGAGATGAGATCTTCGAACCATTAATGGCCCTCAACGTTGTTTAGAATTATGTGACTTTTACTGTTTTGCGAGATGCATGATCGTTGGTTGAAGCGCACTATTATATAAAAATAAATCGCACAAGCTCGTTTTAGCTAATCACAAGTCGTGATGCGATTTGTGACGTTGTCGGTGAGGATATGCAAACTATCATCGGGAGATAACCGAATAAGACGAGAAGCTTATCACGGTTTGTGCATCATAAACCGACAACACCGACATTTCTAAGGGCACAAAAACAAATAATACCCAATTTTCGCACTTCAAGCACCTTTTATCGAGATCAGGCGTTTGAACAATAGGCCGAAATTTCGAGAAATCTTTCGAATAAATTTGCATTATGAAATCGAATGTGCATCAACACCACAGTGATTGAAGTTATATTAATATTAAGTGAGGCTACACTCTCATTAAACAAAATCTCTGGCCATTTCACCATATTGTGAGCATAACAAATTCTGCAAATGCCTATGAAGTGTCTGAAATGAAGGTCGCAAATGATCATCACGTCCCCAGCACGGCATCAGCAATTGATTATAGATCGACACGTTGCAATACTGTGGCTTTTCCAAATAAACCTGCAAATGTGATTTCCATTCGCAAAAAATATGCAAAGTCGATTCACTCGAAACTTTACTCTTTGTCATTCAACTGAAATTTGTTACTCACAAGAGACTATTCTAATCGAATATCTAAGAAAGTGTCTAATAGTTCAATGCACTCTTTATGGATAAAAACCCTTAATGCATTTTGATTTCTCAAATTTGCTTTGATTTTATAGCGATCCTCAGATTGTAATGTTCTGAGAAAGCAAAATCTCTCTCATTTTAACGGCGATGAAAACATCCAGAGAATGTTCAATCAACTCTTCTATACACAAGTTGAGTGAGCAAATGCTAATGGCAATTAGTGATGCGAAATTCATTGATCCAATAATTGAAATAAAAGCAATACGACGGAGGCGATTCAACTAAATGGCAAACGGACAACGCACACTAACTGCGATAATTCGCCTCTTTTTTGTGATTCTGTCCGTCAGACCAACCGGCTGGATACACTAAATCTCAAAGCAATGAACGACGAATTAGAATTACATTCTCTCAGGAGAACAATCGCTTCAGAACCGTGACCGGTCGGTCACCGCTTCAGAATTGGCGCTTCTGAATCTAATTTCATCGCAAAGCTCTCATTATAAAACTTATAGAGTGGGACTCTTAAAGGAATAGATTTTAGTAGCAACCGAATTACCTATAAAATTTAATTGTCGTGATTTTTTCAGTGCAAAAATCGAAACGCTCTGGCGGACAAACGGAACATACTCGTTATTGCAATGTTTTTCTGCAGAAAGTACTCGACAACCCGCTTAGCTAAAGTTAACTCTCTTCGTGACCATTAACCAATAATAATCTCTTGCCTTCATTCCACTATTTTTTATTATTGTTCTCTCTATTCCGTAATTCATCTCTCATTAAAAATCACCGTCTCGAATCCAACGAATAAACCTGAGGATATTCATTGGATTCAACGATTGTTTCCCTGCAAGATACTCACCTTAAGTTGGCCGTGTCGATAGATATGTTGGATGTTCTCAATGACTTGGTCGTCATGTAACTCGAAGAACGGCTGGCAACGACATCCATTCAGAATCTCCCACATCGTTACCCCAAACGACCACACATCTGTCTTCGAGGTGAATTTACCCTAAACGGGAATAATGAGCATTTGAATGCCGCGAAATGCATTTCATAACAATAAATCCTCAATTGTTTTATGTGCACAAATGAAATAATAAATAAAAGTGAATTCGTTAGTGCAAGCAAAATATTCGCATTCTGTAATAAACGAAAAGCACGTCGAAGGGACGGCACGACCTGTGCTCTTGCAGATTATGCACATAAGTCCAGCCGATTTCGCCCACCGCAGATCCATCAGAAAACGAGCAAAATACATTAGCCTTCTCAAGCAACCTTGCACCACATTTAACCTTTTAAAGACATAAAAATTTCTGCTTATTTCTCTATCAATCTGTAATCAAATGTACAATTTTTGAAGCGTTTGAGGCTGACTGTTATCACAATGCTGAAACTGTGTGGTGGACATAAATATGTACGCACATGACATTGCCGTAATGGAATTTTCAAGTGTACTAAGAAACGCTTAAAGTAATGGTTGCTTGACCGGAATTGTTGAGACCAGTCCGTTCTCTTCCACAGCTCCCCTAAGGACGAGAGACGGTGAGTGGAGGAGGTAATAATATAGCGGGAAAGTGCATGTTTGGAAAGAGTCGGTGACCGGGCCAAAAACAGTGTACGAAAAGGTAGAGAAAGAAATAAAATCGGAAGGAACGGGAAGAGACTATATTCCTGCATATGTGATCGCTGTCTCGATAACAGCAGAAAGCCAATTCCAGTGTCAGTTACAACTTCAATTTTAAAACCATTTATGAAACAGCACAGTTTGACGTTGTCGATATACCCTGCAGCGATGCTATTCTCAAGTGTGAGGTGAAGCAAGCGAATCAAAATGCCGCAACGCTAAATTTAGTTGTATTATGCGGTCATGTCTTAATCGAGGGCCGCAATTTCTTTTTTCTATCTACAGACTGCACGAAGATAACCGTATAAAGTCTTTTGCCCACTAGTCTCATTTTCTGGTGGTCATCTGAGGCGTCAATCGAGTTAACTTACTAGGAGAGCAAATAAGAAAAAGAATAGTGAGTGCGCATAAAAAATACCAGCAGAAGACATTCCCAAGCCATCCATCGAATTGGCAGTATGAACGCTCCCTCTATCTTATAGTAGTCGCTATCGTAGAGGCTACGGGCCATACCAAAATCACCAATTTTCACCGTTCCATCCTCAGCGACAAGGCAGTTTCTTGCAGCGAGATCACGATGCACGAAATGTTGCGATTCCAAATAGGACATACCAGCTGCTACTTGAGTACATATCGATAGCAACATTTCCGTGCTGCAATTGGCACCCATATTGAAGTCTAACGAATAAAATAAATGAAAACAAGAAGGTAAATGGACTATATTAGAGTAGCGCTACAACGACAAAACAACAGCCCATCATTACGATAAGGTGTTTGTACGGATGCAGAATATAAATGCAACACTACAGAAGAGTTCCCTCGTGAGCTAAACGTGGGGACTAAAGCGGCTACTTTTTCAGTCAGTTCCAACCCACAAACAAGCGCTCAAGAAGTAGAGCGAGTTTTTAGTCTCAAAGATGAGAGAGGAAAAAGGACTGAATCTCCAGCCTTGTTAATTTCGCGAAAGGAGCTAAGGAGCGCGCGAGTGAGGCAACAAAAGACGGAAGAGAGCACAGGATTCAGGAGGGTTCCTTTCGAACACGCATTTGCATAACATCAAGAATGCGTTGACACGGTGCAAAAGCAAGGGAGAGTGGCTCGTCAGTGGCGAATTTCCATCGGTGCTCGTTCTGTTCGAAGTGAGTTTTGTGATTTCATAAATTCGAAGGAGCTGCTCGACATCTGACGGAATCAAACGATGCACCATCACACTAATGCTTATGAGGGAGATGAAGGAGGAAATTATATGTGATTCAGAAGGAAGTAGAGCGTTTAAAACCTCCGAAGTCGAATAATGGGTGGAAGGTGTCAAGAAACCCCTCCCCCTGCCTAATCACAGTTCCTATGGTATGGTGGGTTCCAGTCCCTACGAGACCGATCGTTCTATCCCTAATTTCATCGATAAAAGAAAACTCTTTAACAAATGCCTCGCTTTTCATTCGAACACACAGTTATTTCTCATAACATGCCATAAATGCCTGTAGCGACGAACGATTAGGAGTCAAAGGCATGTGAACAGAATTGGCTTTGGGCCAAGCAAATTTTTCATCTGCAGGGTGATACAGTGAGATATTCTTCTTAAGTCTTAACAGCCAATGGAAACGTCACCAACGGAATATTTATAAAATTACATCTATTAAGAGCGGAAGCGGAGGATGGGGTAAGTGATGGACAAACCTGAGCGTGCTCTGTGACTGAAGGTACTGACAAAGGTCACCGTTGGCCATATGTTCAATAATGCAACTTAGTGGCTCACTCCTTGTGCAAACGCCAACCACTTCGACGATGTTTTGATGCCTCAGGCGACTCATCACCCTCATTTCCTGTCGGAAGTCGGACTCTGCTTGCTTACTTGCCCCACGCCGTAACCTCTTTACCGCCACCAAACGATGTTCCAGCTGACACAGATGCACCTGAAAATTCGAATTATCAGCACACATTTTTATCATCAATCATCAGTGTTCATGCAAACGGTTGAAGGTTTAGATGCAGAAAAAAGGGCGAAAAAAGTTCAGATGACACAATGCAAGTACCTCTCCGAATTCGCCACTGCCAAGTCGTTCACGGAACTGTAACGTAGACGGATCAATTTCCACTAAATTACTCGAAGTATGACGTCCATCTATGGAATAGCATGCGTACTTCGAATATGACGAGAGTGGATTTCTGCAATAAAGAACTGTACTTACCAATATTAGCAGTCTACTAAGGACAGGATTATTGGGTAAAAAAATATACCTTTTGCACGTCTATTTATGATAGGAAGCAGTACACTGAGCGTTGCATGAGGAAATACGAGAAGGAGGAGTTGGAGAGTGAGGAAATAAGGGATTCAGACACTGATGCAATAAACAAGAATAAGAAAAGTAGAGTAATAGAACTGCAATGATAACAGTCACGAAATCACATCTGATTTAATGAAAGATGAGTGGAAAATTGCTACCTGCATTTTCATAAAAATGTGCATTAAAAAATAAATTTTTATGTCTGTCAAACATAGAAGACAACTTCATGGAGTATCCGACAATTTATAACAGCTAAATCTTTTTGCCTGTCACAATCTTTTACCTTTGCATTTTATTCACCTAATTCACCTATTAAGAACTCACCTTTGGAAAGTGCCACTGTTTGAGAAGCTACCGCCATATATGGGAAAGAGGTTGGTAACGTCGCTTGTAGCGTAGTGAACTGAGTGCACGTTTGGCGTCCCACTGGTATTTGTCAACAGAGGAGCACTGCTTCGGCTGCAATCCGTTGGACTGCTGAAATTGGTTCACCTTCACCACAAGCAACACCATCATCATCGCTACAAAACTATAAAGTCATATCACGATGATGGAAAAGGGGAACATGTAAGGGCGTGGAGGAAATGGTCGTACATTAAAAACTTAAATTTTTGGCTACCATATTTAATACGGATTCCAAAACTTAACCCGAAACGTCTTCAGTTTCCCAAGGACCTCAAGTATCTCCCACCAACCTTCCAATCTCCTACCGACATAATATTTTTTGCGAGTTCTCAGAGTTTTCTAGAATCAAGAAATATTCCTCTTCAAAAGTTTGAAACGATTTGATGAAAAGGAAGTTTAGAGTGGAACAAATTGGCGAACGTTGTGAAATAAACTTTCAGCAAAATGAAAACTACTCACGGTGCACAATCGGGATCAGCGTATTCGCTTCCTGAATCGCAGGAGATTGGCAATTTTTCCAACAACGAGTTCTCCATATTGTCGGCTGTCATTCGATAGGTACTTGGTGAGATACGCTGAAGGAAACAATGAACCACATTCATTTTCTTCACATCTTCGTATGAATATAATCAAAATTATAAACACTCCTCCACCTTCTCTCCTTCTGTTCTTGCTATAAACATTACTTTCCCTCCCTCTTTTTCCCTCAAACTGGTGATGATATTACTTAGGAAGAATTTTTTTTTCGCAGTGCCCACATCTGCTCTCAACAAATCTAGGTTGATTTACTGGTTTCGCACTCTACATTAGAGAATGATTCGTTGAGTTTGTATATGTGTATATGCATCCAATTAGAAAAGGAGGAACCTTAATGGTGTTGCCTTCAACTATCATAAGATGTACATCCTTGTTGCCCTTATCGAACACTGGAGAGGAGGACTTCACGACCACTGAGCGACGACAACAGCATACTATATACAGGAGGAGAACGACTGCCGCAAACAGCAACACCAGCACCGCGAAGAGCGCTGAAACCATTTTAATGAATACGCTTTCAGCAACCTCTCATTTGAACATAAAGCCTCAATAGTCAACTGAAATTTTGATAACAAGTCGCATTTCAGTGCTCAGTAGCTCAATATTGATGTCATCACAAAGGTCGACGCCATTTCAATTTGCTATTACTCAGGTGAGTAGAATGCTGCTCGGTCGAATCTTACTACGTTTTTTAGAATGCAGTAATTTGATCCAATCGAAATTCTTTTAAAGAGCGAATAGCTCATGCAGCGAACGAACAATCGACTTAAAAAGTGGTAATACTTGAAAGAGTTGTATGTGCTTTCAGTATGTGAGATTTATGTGAGGCCTATAGAACATATTCAAAAAATTGCTAGCAAATACAAGTGGCACAATTTGTATACGACGGTGCAGTACACTCATTGGTGCAATATGCAAATGGCACATCGGTCACTAACTGAAAAAATTGAGTAAAAATTGAGTAATGGACTTGCAAAGTTGCGATACATCGAGTGCGAAATTAATCAAATAAAATTCGGCGAGAAAAGTGTTGAGGGGAAATGATGCTGAAAATATCCGCAAATTTTAGCGATGTGCCAAGAAGAAATGCTTTTTGTCGAAAAAATTTCACACATTTAAATTTCAGTGTGCAAATAATACTTCAGGGAATTATCATAATGGTTTTTATATCACTGTAGAATTCGGAACTGAAACAGCAAAATTGAATTGAGATCGATAAGTCATATTAAGAGCAGACAGCCCATTAAAACGGAGATCATTTTAAGCAGCAAAAAGTAAAGCAAAAAGAAAGCGAAACAAAAGAAACCTGCTGAAAACCAGCGATTGCTCTCTTCGCTCGAGTCGCTAACAGAAAAATATGTGAGCGAGTTGCCACCCGGCGACTGATCTAATTCCATTTCTTGAGTTTCGTCATATACAAAATTGAACGGAATATTGCCTGAAAATTTGACATCTTCCAAGATGAAACTTTGCGTCTTTTGCTGCATGAGTGCTGCTTTGACTTTTATAAGCAACCAAATGTAGATTTCCGAAATCACAATATGAAGGTGCTGTCCATGTGCCTGCGTATGTCCAAGTGTTTGCCTGCTGTCCAACAAGAGGCATTGCAGCTGAATTTGCGAAATATGATGGATACAATCTACATAATACGATGCGATTTTGCCATTTTCCTAGCTGTTCCATCAACTCTGAAACGAATTAAGAGCACGTTGCTGTGCTCAGAAATTAAATATGAAGGAGTATCTTACGTTCGCTGGAAAGCGTTTTACAACCAATCTACAGGGCTGGAATTTTGAAAGAAGCGACTGTATGAGAGGCGTTTATGAGCGTTGTGGGATTTAAATTAATGTCAAAGGTCACATTTTACACTAGGTTTAGCAGTTTATTGAGGCAACAAGTGTGGCAGTGGAATTGTAAACGTGCTGACCGTTGGCTACTTCCTCCTTCGTTGCACCTGACAGTTGGACCCACTCATCGGAAAATCCTCATTCCTCCACCCCTCTTTTTGATCCTGCTGTTTCAGCTAATTTTTTGAAACATAGAGCCAAATAGTACCAGCACTCGATGACTTCTCCTTCTAATTCAAACCCATCCTCTCCACTCTTCCGGCTTTTCCGTCGAGAAGTCCATTGAAGTGGCAAAATCGGCGAGTATGAATTTAAATGAGAAAACGCAGGAATGACATCCCAAGCAAATTATTCTTCAGGTAATCAATATAAGTTCGGTCGATATTATGAGAGTCGAAGAAAGCAGTGCATTAAATCCGAAGTAACACGAAAATTACCTGAAGAATAATTTACTTGAAATGACCAACTGTATGTCATTGATGCGTTTTCTCATTTTTGTATATACAGCTTATTTTTATTTGTGCAGTCAGTGCGGGAGCATATTCACAGATACTGCCCGTGAGGAAGAAAGAGCTTGGAGATACTCTTGGCAGAGGTTAGCGTAACTGACACAAAAAAAGATGAAAGAGATTGAAGCAGTGGGGAGAATCGAGGGTAAAGGTACGTGGATGCAACCTCATAAAGTCGCATTGCTGCGGCCATGCGCAAATATCACGCATCTCTGATGTGGTGTGATTCCAAAAAGAAAGCATAACATTTTCAGCGGTGCCTTTCTTTCCCATTTTAACCACACAACAGCATCATCATTCCACATTCCCCCTCTTCGCTGCATCACCTCAAAACAATCGCAGCCAATGTATCCTTATGCCCCTTCTCTTCTCAACTTCTTGGCCGATGGATATTATTGTTTTAGAGATATTTCCGTATCTCTTGTTAAAAATGTTGCAGAAGGTGTGAATATTTGGCAAGAAGAAATACAACTTTTATTTGATATGTGGAACGAGTATACCTGATTCGAATTTGACCTCGCTAATGAGAAGCCATTCAGCTTCGTCGGTCATCGTCAACTCGAGACGAAGCCTCTTCGCTAATCGATCGTGTATCGGGATCCGCACCCATCTGCAGCAGACGCATCGAATTAATCAATTGATCCATAGAAAAATTTCACGTATTGCATAAATTTTTGTAGAAGCGCGTTACAAGCGAACATTAGAAGGTGTCTGGCTGTACCGTAATTTCAACTCCGAAAACAAGAAAGTCAAAGGAAGGAAATTGAAGAGTACAATCTATTCGAAGCATTGATGATATCGATATCCAGACGCAACAACTTCGCTACAACTTCTCACATTCTTTGAGAGTTATGGACGATTGAGCAGCTTTCCAGTCACCGATTGCTATAAAAGCCGGCATTCATGCGAAAAAGAGCAGCTGAGATATTGTTCGATCGTTATTACGCGAGTCACCGATACGGTCAGGTCACTTTTGAATGTGCGTGGGTCTGTCCTTTTGTTTAGCATTTTTAACTCTCAGCAAGCCAAACAACCTAATCGCCGGTGATTGCCCTCGTCCAGAATACCCCGCATGCGGACTCTAGCGATGCCTGACGATTGCATGCATTCTCAATAACGGCACTGGTGGCATTCCTTCCGTGAACACTCCCTTGAGCGTAAATTACGCCATTATTTCCCGAAACAGGAATCGTCGTAAGAACATTTGGCCTTGGATGGGAATAAAGCTTTAAAAGTATGGAGGTTCATTTACGACACAGTCGTGGAAGCATTCGCACACCCTCGAAGTCTCGGCTCTCTCACTAGGTGATCCCATTATCTCGCACAGCCCTCTCAAAAACCACAGTGGGGAGACAATTTTGCCCACATGTGAATTAGTCCGAAGGAGATCCCAATACGGCCCACACAACCATAAAATAATGCCTACCACTCCTTTTCCATGATTGGCTGTCTTTTATTTAAACCGCTGATTCTTAAAAGCGCCACAAATGTGGAAAACAGTTATTTTCCATGAGCAGTCAATTACGAATCAAGAAAGAAACTTTGCAACTGAGAATTTGGGATATTGATTGGTTTTGTGACAAAACGCGATCATAGGCGTTCTATAGCAGCTATCCCGTGAATATGGGCAAGCATGAAAGTTCGAAGTGAATTACGAGCGATTAAAGTGCCATCTTCCTGTCTTGTATATCATACGCTCATTCTTTCATTCGTTTTCCGTCGCATAACGTATGCACACTTAGGAAACAAACACATTTTCCTATGGATGTCTTCTTTCAAACCGACCACCCATTCTACTAAACCTTCAAAAACACATTCAAAAGAGGCGATGATCATATCTCATCGCAAATGTCAAGTATTGTGTTGCGTTACACGCACAACAGACTCGTTAATCAATTATAAGAATGCGAGTACCTCGATGATTCGAAATTCGTATCCGGGATATAGTTGAAGTGGATTGTGCGTGGCGAGAAGAGATCATCTCCTCGTGGAGAGAATGAGATGTGTGCATGTTCGAATACCTAAATATGCAATAATTCATATCGCTTCCACTGACTTCTCCTCATAGAATTCAATGTTGCGCTGCATTACACACATGAAAAGCTTATTCAGCTAGCTTTATTTCACAATGAAACATAAAATTTCTTATATTGTGCACATTTCTTACCGTGTCTCACCTTTAAGAAATAAAACAATTCAGTATTGAGCAGCGCCCCTCAAAAAGCTCTGAGGAAATATCCTTTCATGGTCACATTGAACTAGCCTCAATGTGCCCTTTTCACTGTATTCAGAGATGAGAAATAGCTATTGACACTTCAGTTTTTCTACTGACACTTTTTTTGCACACGTACTTACCGAGTCAGTGATCATCGCAAACCATTCAACAAGGATTTAAAATCGGAGATAACTTTATACTACAACTAGTGACACTTCTTAATAGCACTCTCAAATTGAATGCGTCCCCAAAGATTCGTATCGCTTAACCGTTTCTGAACTCCTCATCGAAAGTTAGAGCAAAAGTGCACGAGAATAAGTAAAACTTCATCGTTGAAAAAGATTTCAGGAACATAACTGACATCGGTGCAATATCACATCGCCATCTAAAATTTGGAGGCGGTGGGCAGCAAAAAGGCAATATTTTACTATGTCATCGACACTTTAAATTTCATATTTGCCATTTATCACTCTCTTTTTCTCCAATCCCTCCCTCATGTCCGTTGTGAAAAGTTGTAAGCTTGGCAACTCCATCTCTAGTAAGAACCCCTTCCTCGAATGAATACGTGTTGAATCTGATTTCTGGAATAAAGTTGCTTTCAGTTCAGAAATATAGAGATGCAAAAGTGCATGAATATTAAGGAAAGGCGATTGCGGCAGAACATGTGTCCCATTATTAATCGGTATCACACACACACACACACTTCCTCCTCCACCCCTTCTTCTTCCTTCATGGGCGGATGCACGCGAGTCCATAAGCTCTTGTGCTAGGGACATACTATATATTACTCGTACAATTTTGCACCTCTTTCCAATAATTTGAATACAACCCCTAATGAGCAATGTGATGCTTCCTTCTGCTTTGCTCTTTGTCGAAGACTGCGGATATGCGTGTTACCGGGTTAGCTAGTGGATATGACCAGCCGAATGGTTGTCAAGACGATCGTCTAAATAAAATCACTCTACCTGTGCACGATGTTTCAGAAAGTTTGATGTATAGAGCGAGATTGCCGATATATTTCGCTGCTCGGAAAATAAAAATTCTATCGTAACCGTTGACCCTGAAATCACCGCATTATGTGTGCATTTATAAATTCATCCATGGCTATTCAAGAAGAATCCACTCGACCTCAACTTATCTATGAAATAAACGCACGAAGCTACGTTGAGTGTATCTCATTTGCGTCGGCTATTCATGAATTCTACCTGCAGGCGCTGGAGGTGCATAGAATACGATGTAGTAGAATTTGTAGTTTCCATTTAACCTAAACACCTCTAGATTTACAAAAAGTAGAAGGGAGAGGAAGAAAGGGGTGAGGGAAGGCGATATGAGGACGGTAAGAATGTTACAGACATCCACGCTGGAATAAACCACGGAGAAAATGCGGATGATCTTCCCAGGACAATGCTGAAGACAACGCATTTTGAGATTTCGGAAGTGTGGTTCGCTGATGGGAAATTGAACAGCTGAGGTTTCATTCACGCACAAACGAAAATTTAAATTATAGCAGAAATTTGCATATTTCGAACGGAATTTTCATCGAGCATTTCGCGGTTCTGGTGTGAGGAGTGAGAATATAAATATGATTGTGCATCTGCAAATCGTGATCTACAGACATCAGCTTTAGCCATGAGGAATACCGGAAAGAAGAAAGTCTAGTAAAATGTTAGTGACGTCAACTTTGTATCATTTTCCCCAGCAGCTTGTATCACGAACTTTCGTGAACGCCACTGATCTGTTTCGATGGTTGGACCCATTGGACAAACAAGTACCAACCAAACTACTGTTGCCATAACTCGCCTTTAATTTTTAGAGAAGGTGAAAAATAAGTGACTGAAAAATAGAAGGGAGTAGATTATAATTGAGGGGAAGAACAAAATAGATACCTTGAATATCTTTCCTCCAACCGACCCATTTCTCGGGATGTTTTTCAAAATTATCATCGCCTGTTACTCCATCGTACAATTTACCGAGACCGTTCACTAAGAATCCTGTCGTATTCAGTTGACCATCATACGATGAATCACGCATATTTAGTCCATCGGCAACACTTCCTTGAGGCATCGAATATGATAATAATGAATCTGAAAAAAAGGTTACTATATACACATACAGATAAAGATATATCAATAGATAAAAAGTAAACACATATGTGTTTATTTATTTGTATTTGAATATATTAATTTGCACTTGTATTTACTAATATATTTGTATGTACACACGATTACAAACAAACACAAGTAGGCACATCCAAATATAAATAAATAATCATATATATGCACATCACAATTTTGAAAGATGCTCACCTTTGAAGAGACATCCATAGAGTTCAACTCGCATGCAGACGGTGCGTGTGCTTTCCGAAACTGGGATTATACGCAACTTTTGTACCACAATGCCACCATCGAGGACACGAAGTACTGCCGAACGGGTGTCTGTATTTGCCGGAATTATCTATAAACAGCCAATCACTGCTTGATTTGCATGCCCAAAGCCAGCAGCTTAGTTAGAAGCAAAGTCTCTTTGAATGGGTAGAAAGGGAAACAATTTGAGCATTCCAGGAAGAATTTCCAATTAGGGGAGAGATAATATCGGAAGAAACAGCAGAAAGAAACTTCCCTGTAGTCAACCGAATGATTGAGGAAGGTCAGTTCCCAGTGTGCAAATCTAGCTAAGTGCTTCCTGTCCATCCGTAATCAGCTATGGCAATGCTTATTAATCACAACAAAGTTTGAAACTATCACTTCTTGTTGTCGCAAAAACTATGACTAACTAATGTAAGGTGTTCGAACAAATATGCATGTTTTGCGTGTATAGATTCACATATGACGGCAGATGCATCTGCTGCGTTTCCGAGTGTCTCCAAGACGAACAGATGTTTTGTGTGCGTCTTTAAATGCAGCACGGGGGGCGTATTGCTGTTGTTTTCATCGCTAATTATAGGTCTAATTACGTTGCGCAACGGTGAAGTTTACGTGAGTAGCGCATATGTGCCATAGATATCGTTGCAGATAAGTGCGCTAAACGCACATTGCGACATACCTTCAACGGTTGGCATTCGGATCACTAATGTGCTTTTAAGTGATCATGGGTGTCATCAGATAATCCTGGATTAGCGGATTGTCGATCGATGAGAGACTCAATAAAATCGCCGATCAGCAAGTTAATCACGGAATATTTGTGTGTAAGAGTGTATTATACGATAATAAGTGCTCGACGTCGAATAACTTTCTGTTTCTTTTAGGCGTTAAATGGAAGAATTAAATTAGAATATGGCTGCCATTTAAGAACGGTCATCGAAGTGCTGTCAAGCACAGAAAAGAAATTGTGCTACATAACACTTTACAGAGACGCAGCAACCAACTCGCGAAACGATGTTTCTATTTGGCGAGATATCAACTCTTAATATATAAATGCGCGTGATTTGCATACTTTTAGTCACAATAGCTCTCTTCACCTAGAAAATTCATCATCCCTGTCATGTTGAAATGACAGTGGCGCAAGTCTCATCTAACTGTCTGAAGAGGTGATTATAAGGATTTCACCCGAAATATTTCGGATTTGATCTTATTTTAATCACCGCTGAAACTACCTTCTCTTACCGCATTTTGCTGTGTAGCACTTGGCTGTTCATTGACTTATATCCTTTCCTTGGCTTTTTTCTTACCGCTGCACTATTTTGAATTTCCCTTCTCATTTTCGAAAACGGCTATGACTGCCACCCTAATGAACGTTCCCAATCAATATACTTCAGTTGCATACGCCCCAGTTATTACTCTCAAGTGTAACTAGTGCAGTCACACCACTTCTGTCGATAAACAGCACTTCCAATTAACCATAAAACTCCTGATGTTGCGCATTCGATTCCTCTTTCACATCGCTTCTACAATTTCCTCCGTGCATTATTCCAATCGAAATGGCTTCCATAGAGAGCACACTAACTTCATTGCTATAGATTATCATGATTTTTATGACGCAAAAATGCATGTCCACATCAACACAGCAAGTCAAACGGACTGACAGACGACTTTAGATATACCGGTTGACCCTTTGCAACGAACGATCGCTAGTTCTGCAGAAAAACTTTGAAAGCATTAAAACTTCAATTCGTGCCGACGAATTTACTCAATATTAGAAGACACGAAATAATGCAATAGCAATATAAAGTCGTTTAGAATTCAGACTTTCTCGCATTCGAAAGCACTCAAGCAGTTCGTACTTGCAAAGAATGAATATTTTTAAAGATAAGAAAAACAACTGCTAAATGGGTGCGCTATCGGAAACAACAGCGCTCCCAGGTGAAGAGGTGGTGCAATTAGCGGTGGAGACGATCTGCACCGAAGAAAGCACTTCATTTTTGAAGCGGAAAAATGACGCTCAACTTCTCCCTTTCGTCTAATCCGTCCCGATTCCCTCCGAAATGAACAATATGCTTCTTTTCTAGCAAATCTCTTCTTTTCGGCTGAATATAACTTTTGAAAACGAATATTCATTTCATCGCAAAATTCTACAAACGCATCTGATCAGCAGTTTATTGTCGCACTATATGCCCTGAAAATGTTCTTTAATGAGGTGCTCTGTTATAATTTATTTTAAGTGTTTTAAGCATAAAAGCGTGCGGTGGCCAGCCATCACATATGAAATATCGCCGACCTATTGAAACAAGGTCAAGTTTTATCATTAGGAACACTTAAAAGTCGGGAACCGCAAGGTTTTCCCTCAAGCATGCGCAATTATCTTCCAGTGGTCAGTATCATCAATATCTTGAATAATGTCTTGCCTAGCAGCTAGTGAGATGCAGCTTGCAGAGATTTGCCAAAGGCGCATTCAAATGTGAGATCAAGACAGCATTGGTGAAAGATAAGATCGATGGTGATGCGCATTCGAGATGCATATCTACATGACTACTTGTCTACTGCAGTTGTCACAATCGCCTTCTCACCAGGAATCTGTCAGCGGGTTCACTCTCACAAATATGCCACTCAACATTCGCTTCCACGAAACTTGTCAATACGTCGTCGGTCAGGGAGAGCAACAAGCGTAACAGTAGAAACGACTTTTTTCTTTGTGGTCTTAGTTGGTTTAAAAAAATAATGTGTAACAGAAGTAGAATATTTGTTCGTACTTAACTCAAAGCTCTTTTATTCGGCTCCATTTCCATTTGATTCTTTTATGGTCATATAAACTCTCTTCTTTTACCTCATTCACCTCGTTTTGTGCATTTTTCACTGCTTATCAATGACTTTTTCGTTTTTGCACAACTCTTTCAATACGGACGAATACTTCGAAACGTTGTGTAAACGGCACTTATTGGTGGCTGACAGTGTACATTTCTGTTCCATTTATGCACCCCATATGATATTAAAACAGTTCGTCAGCGTATGAAAGCAGACGCAAACTGTAATATGGAGATTTTTAAACGAATGCGATGTGTTTCTGTGCGCTTTTATAGGCATAATCTGCAACGGCTCATTGTGGCGATGGCAGACTTATGCTCATGTATGTGTGGGTATGTGTCTTCGTCTGTCTAAGCTTCAAATCGAATGCCACTGAAGTTAAAGGTGGGAAATCGCGGGGCTGCAGTATGGGCTACAGGCCCAAAGTTGGTCCATCAACTTCGAAAGAACTACAGCTACTTCGGCATTTTCTTGGCGACTAAAAATTTGGATGCATTTTGCAGTCGATCGGATTTTCCTCCTCAACAATCGGATGAATTCACAAAGTTTTCGAGGGGTCTGATTACTGAAAATGTAGGCACAACATTGATCGCGTTTTATTCTTCATCGGCAAATTGGGCAGCAGTTTGCTCTGATGAACGGAATTGCGGAAACACGCATCTTGCCAGTTTCCATGACACTCGCCCCTTGCTCCTTTCATTTCTACAACTTGTCACTTTTTAGTCTCCGTTCACATTGTTGTAGGCAGAAGAGAGATACGGAGTTCTTCAAAAATAAGAGCCATCTGCTATATGTGAATATTCATGCAGAGCAAGGCGCAGGTTTCTTGTGTGTTGCCGAGGTCGTTCGAGAGGAAATGCATTGTCGAAGCAACTCACTTCATTATGCTGAGAGTCCTTATATCGTGCCCAGTTGCCAAGGCTACTCCTCCAATATTCGAGCATGTAGGCGGGCGGGTACTCCATACCTCGACCACCATCAAAACGACCCTGCGTCTCGATGGCCGATATCACAATCTCAGACGGGAACTCGATTTGCAACCATTCCTCGGTGTCCATATTGATCTGTCGACGAGGACACCAAGCTCCGCTACCAAGCTCCGTTCGTATCCTAGAAGCAACACATCATTAAGTAATCAGATCACAATGAGAATAGCGAGAATTTCTCCTGTTACCTACCAGCAAAACTGCAATGATTAAGAACTGGTTAATATTCTATCAAGCATACCCTTCTGCTTCATCTTGTTGCAAAGTTGAAAAGAAATGATTGGGATATTTCAAGGAAGGCAGATGTTTATTGCACTATGCAAATCAAGGCACTGCCATATTCTCTCTCCAAAGTCATTGAGGCGTTGTTTTATACTCAGGATTTATAAGTTAAATGAGGAAAGAAGGAAATGTTTGCTCAGTGGATTGAACTGATCACTATGTGTGTTTAGGAGATTGTGGGTGTGGTGAAGTTCCGATAGTAACTCCAACTGATGTTATTCAGTTTCTGCATCTCCATGATGGAAAACAGTAAAATTTGTTACACCTTGTTCATTTCAATCCGATAAAGGAATGAAAGTTAGGTTCAGTTGTACGAACTGAAGTCTGCGGGATGTTAGCAGTAAGCAGTTCTTCAGATAAACGATGGCTGAAACATTTCTCGGTTCTTTCATAAGCACACAAGCTTCGAACGCCTCGCATAAATGTGTTCAGATCGTTTTGCTTGCGAGAGATAACGTTCGACCTAGAGCTCATCCTTGCAGGAAATGCAGCTATGTAAATATGTAAATGTGGATTGCCCTTTCGTTTTCGAAACCAGCGATTCCAAAATTCGCTGCATGTGTAGCGCCGAGGCCGCAGGCAACGCATTAATTAAATTGGCACGTATGCAACGATGCTTTAATTATTGGATGCGCTTGTAAAGTGCCTCAGGGCAAGGGTCCAATCCTCTGATAGGCAGAATTTTGCATAACATTCAACATTTCTAGAGGCAAATACTTCGTGAAAATGGAAATGACAGTGATTTCAACGTCGACCGTGCACTCTTGCATCCTTTTATGCTCAATGATGGCATTTTTCATCTGCACTCGTGCCGAGTGATGTGGAAACCCAATTATATTGCAAACGGAAGTATCATCGTGATTGGGAAATACTTAGCCCAGTGAATTTGTACTTTATCACTGCTATCAATTTGACTGAAACATTCCGAAATTTCATAATCCCCTCCCAATTACCTCGTTAAAATTCGGAGTTGAATGATGAGATTTAATGAATTAACTCTGCAATCAGACATGAGAACTGCTCAAGTTTCTAATAGATTATTAAACTTGATGGGCTATGGTTGAAGGCGACTATAATCTGAATTATATGAAAATTAGAGTACTTTGCATTCTGTTGTTATAAATAAAAATTCGGTGCATTTATTCCATAATATGGACATTCAGCATTCCATTTTCGCTTCATCTGTTGCAACTTTAAAAAGCGTCAAAGAAATTTGCTCGTTGGTGAATGTTTCTTCAGATTATCTCAACTGAATTGTAGCATATCTCCTCATTATGCGCATTTGTTTGAATGTGTTTGTTTCCAACAACCAAACAGCAAAAATAGCTCAGTGCTCTCATGCGTAACAGATCGTCGTTGCATTCATTCGAAATCATCATCTCATCATTGCATTTCTTTTGCGTCATAAAACACCAATTACACCGATAAAGACAGCTTGATTTGGCGCCTTTTCCGATAATCTTCATGTATCTATCGATTTGCTCCGGAAATATGCTGACCTAAGACTTCACAATGTAAGACCTAGAAGTCATCGAGTGCATATCAACATGGGAATAGAGATCAATCTCGTATGTCTTAGGAAAATAATGAAACGACTAAACATTTACGCAACTGAATTCAGGCAGCTATGCTTACAGCAGAAGTATCCTCTTCATACGAACAGTATTCATAATGAGGTATCTTCATCAATGAAAACAACGTGGTGGTTATTATGGGACTTTTTTGCAGTGCGCATTTACTGTTTTAATAACTTTGCACCTTTTCAACTGTCTCACTTCATTAGCTCATTTATTTATTCTCAGAGATTAGCATTTTCCTTGCTGAGTTGTGCTTCATATTTGACATTTCTGCACCGGTCACATTCATGCTCGACTTTTGAAAATTTTTGGCTTTATTGCTTGTGATGACTTTCGGCTTTATTGTATTTTTATCTCATTCACGAAAAAGGTGCGGCAACGCCGAGAGTGAAAAACCGGGGAGAGGTAAATGATTGAATCGTTAGGTTCACTTTGGTTTATGTTGAATACTTCCTCAGAGCATAATATTGAGCTGTTGCATTTGAGTGCTGCATTATTTCGGGTATTGTTTACGAGCGATCCGCGTCTGCCACTCAATGTTTCAAGACGATACGCTGACGATATGCTGCGGCTGTGATTGCAGACGGCACCTAATTGGACTCATTCCGCTTTACAAGCAATCCCTCGGCACGCAACATGTTCATATGGCACTAATTGATCATCGCCAATTAGTTGTGGAATATATTGGGCAATATTGCCAACCCCTCGCCCAATTGATAGACGAGTGGTCCATCGTTCCTCCACTTAGTAGAATCCCAGCGCCCATTCACGGAATTCACAGCCTCTGCAGTGATGGTCAACCGGATGTGACAAACAGTAAACAAGCAGCGACGCATCCGATACTGCTCGCAAACAGATTTTATTGGATTGCCTTGAAGATGCCGTTCAGCAGCAATCATACGAACACTTGATCACGCCGATAGCCTATAGAACAACTGAGATGAATGTGTGTCATCAAGGCTAGCGAGGTTTTGCCGAACTGAAGTTATACAGCGCTGAAAATGATTAGCGTTAAGAAACGTGACGATTCTAGTTTGCTTTTGAAGAAATATTTATATTTCTAGAAAGGCGTAAGCTAAAAATACCTGGCGTTCTGTGGTCCCGTGCTTTCCAGATCGTGACTCGAACTGGCTGAGAGTTGGCTTTCTGTAATCCTTCCCGATTCCATCCCTAGCGCTCTGCTGCATTCTCCTAAAAATATGTCATGAACGAAGAGATAACTTTTGACAAGATGCTGTTGGTGGGGTCGAATGGAGAAGCGAAGTTTTTTCATGATGAGGAGTGCTTTATAGGGAATGAGTTAAAGCGAATCTGAATCAGGAGAACTGTAAAAGGCATTAAACCTATTTGTGGCAAATAATCAGCATCTATCTCCTGTGAGCTCTTGTATCATAACTGCGCTGATATTAATGCATCAAGTGTTCGTTTAGTGTGAAACGCTTTTGCAGCATTAATGAATATCGTAATGCAAGTCCTTCGACAGTGGAAAACGCCATAAAGGATGGCACGATCTGTGCTTTCTGCAAGAGCACCGAGCAGAGCGCGGCTTGCACAAATGCTCACAAATAATGATATAAAGTTTCACATCATCACTCTCCACCAGGTAGCCTGCTTTTGCCTCAACAAATCCGTATGCAAATTGTACTTTTTAATTTCGCCGAATCGATCCAGAATTAGACCATGAAGATGGCACTGCTACTTCTGTCCTTCGTATCTCATAAAAGAGGTAACAAGTTGGAAAGGAGCTGGAACTCGACTAAGTGGCATACCCTATACAGTAAATTTCAGCACAGCAGCTTCAACCACGGAACATAACGATAGAGACAAACGAACGCCAGCAAATAAACACACAACCTGGCCAAAAATTTAGCAGACAACAAGTAATGCTCGCAGTGACTTCCAAATTATGTGACGGAGCAACTATTTAGAAACTATGGAAGGATGTATAGATCATATATACTCGAAGCTCATTTAAAGATCGGTGTATCGAAGTGAATGCGTTGCTGTATTTCTTTTTCGAGGCACAAGATCGGAAATCTTGGAATTTTGCCACGGCCACTCGCTGTCGCCAGGTGAGAACGCCCAAGTAATAATAATTTATATACAAAGTGGTACCACCGATGAAGCTTTGGCGGCAATGAATTCCTCAAAATTTCTCGAAGGATTTTATTGGGACAAAGACTACCGAAATATCTAAGAAATTAACATCATATAGTAACAGTGTATGTTTTAAGCTAAAAAAGTCATTTTTTAGCTCGGTGACGGAAAGCGAGCATGATGGTGTGCCCTATGGGAATTAATCACTCGGAAGGAATGATTACTTCCAGAATTTCAAAACTACTTGAAAGCAACTAAAACAAATCTTCAAAATTAGCCAAAAATAAATGTGGAGGAATTTTTGGCTGGGTGCTTATAATATGAGGCATGCTGCAGGGGCCGGATGTTTTCTATGAGGCGGCGAACAAGTTTTCGATGCGTCGCATTCATCCGTTGGGAACACAATGACTGCATGAAATATGATGCTTCCGTGATCTCCTCTGACCCTTCACTTCAGCCATCTTTATCACTCCCCATCTGCAACCTCTCTATGGTAGATGTTTATTACTACGACATATTTAATCAGTACTAAGAGATGCAACAATGGCGGCAGTTCTGAAGTGAGAAGGAGATTAGGGGAGGGACAGTCAATAATGAGCAGGGTCAAATATCGTGCGAAGTCCCATAGAGTCTTCAAAATTTTTGACAGCATTGCATCCTGAATGTCAAAATTTCAGTGGAGACACGTCCCCTCTGTACTCGCATCAATTACGCCAACGCACTGTAGCAATGATGCCGACTTCGTACTGCAGTAGGGATTGAACGTTATCATCAATGCAAAAATAAGCTCTAAATGTTTGCTCTTCGACGATCACACACTGCACTCATCCCGACTGTTGATAACGCAGCAGCTGTGCGAAGTACGAGCGTTCTGAAAGATCATCTCGTTGTGCTACAGAACACACAGCAGTGGTTGCTGAAGAAAGCTTCACTCGTTTATATTCTACTTAATGTTAGTCCATATACAGGCAAACAGATAGCAGTTTTTTTTCTCAGGATTGGAACGGTGAGAAGTATGTGCGCTAAAACTTGACTCAATGAATAAACGAAACTGAGACTGAATGAAGGCCTCGAAATTTTTCACAGAGGATCCCTTCACTTTCAAGTATCCTCACTGCTTCTATCCAAATCTCCCATCAACGAGGCATACTTATCTTCCTCAGTTCTTAATATGCAGTCATACAGCCATACGGTTATAAAGTGAGTCAGGCTGCCAAAAGGTTGACAGCACAACTAATTAAATAAAAACCGAAGAATAATAAGCACTGTCAGAAATCAGGAAGTTCTAGGGCTGTTTCGCCTGTGAGCCAATACTAGTGACGGGATGAGGGGATACAATACGGTATGGTTGTTTTTACTCAGAGGTGTCCTCTGAATGCATAATTAGAGTGTAGCATTCGGCAAATTATATGTTCAATTCGAAGCAAGCTTTCATTCTATTTCAGCTGTTTGCGACGAGTGATTAGCCCCCTGCAGTGCGCTTCTCATCCGTCAATGCCGAAAGCCGCCACCGCGTGGTCGACCTTTTCGACCTTTTGTCTCTTTGATGCATTCAACGCCGCACTCATTCAAGTGCTGCTGCTGCCGCTGTAACACTGACCAACACATTACACGTGTTATTCGAACACAACAAACAATAAACACGTAGTGTCACAAAGTAATGTAAAGTTTTCAGATAGGATGCTAGGATTCTGTACTCATTTATATAAAAAGTCCCTAACATTTTGCACAAACTCCACAGCACTTTTCCTCATTAGCTTTCATGCACAACAATTCGCAGAAGTGCAATACGTCAACGCCATGACAGCGCATATATTGTAGGTGCATCCATGCGTGCCTCTATCAGTCCAATTGCTCCATTCCGCAGATCTGCACCTCTGTGTGATCTTTCATCATCACCTTCCTTTCCATTCATCGCTTTCTATATGAGTCATTCATAAATAAATAGACAATTTCAAATTAAATTTATTGTGCTGTCGATTGAGTGCCACTAAAACTGATTTCATTTTCTGATCGAGGAACTGTAAGACCGGTTGGCCTGGTAGAAGAGCTCATAATAAGGTGCTGTGCTAGTGCTCATGGTCATTTTATGGGCCACTTTTGTTTTTAAGTTGAAGTGCAGAAGGCCATTTGCGCCATTTCTGCGCTATTCCACCCTCTGTTTGCCAAATTTGGTGAACTCTGAATGACAGCAAGTTCTCGCTGCGATCAACTCTCAGAAAGTTGCAGGGACGCAATTTATTTAACCATCATATTTATTCAATTACTTGGAAAACTTTTGTGGCTAGAACCTAAGGGCACTCTGAAGGAAATGCAATGAAATGAGAGATAATCAGTGAACCTGTTTTGTTGTTCGTTCTTCAGAAAGCGCAAAACCGAAAGAAATTACATAAGAGAGAAAGCTTGCAAAAGCTTTCGAAGGCGACGTTATGTTTGCAGTTTTTAGTATATGTCACCTCCTTAGGTGTTTTATCAGTGAGCAAAGACAGCGGAAGTTGTTTTGAAAGTGATAACACGTGCACAGCCCCTTACGTGCGCAAATGTTACACATATATTTTGAAATACTTTGCACAGTTTTTTTTTCCGCAAAGATGACACTGAAGCGCAAGAGACAGGATTTAAAAAGATCAGAAGCACGAAGTAAACTGCACCAAGAATTTCCTTTCCTAAAATTTGCCTTTGCAATGTTGTGATTATAATGTCGCTGCGAATTCACTGCACAATTTTCGTTGCATTAACAAATTGTTGCCACTGTGATATAAAGCTGAATGTTTTTGCACATAACTTTCTAGAATACTCAAAAAGCTCCTTCCTACACATGACCTAATTTCTATAATCATTCAAATCGCAGCATCTTTGTGCTTTTATGCCCTCCTTGCACCGGTATTCAAGCCTGTCCACTTACTCTGTGCGTACGTAGAGGATTGTGCATATTCAGCATATCGTCTTGAGTATTTATCTATTTACTTATTTTTGCATAGGAAGAGCTCAGTGTCGTATTGTAGACAAACAGACAGTACATGTTGACTGTCGTATAATGAATAAGCAAATAAATAAATTCACGTGATGAACAATATCCCATCGAGAGTGCTCTGCCATAAACGCTCTTGCATAATGGCACCTCCATCTCATAATCCAGTCAGCATGCCATGTCGTATTTAATGCACTGGCAAACAGGCTAACAAATGCGAATAACGTCGATATTTGTGCATTTTTCAGCATCCACCTATGACCACTTCCAAATGCCAGAAGTAATGTTGAGAGGTTGGGATTATCCACAGTTTGTATCCATGATGCTCGCAAGGAAAGTTAAGAAAGTTAAGGTTTTGAGCATCGACATATACATTAGAACAGCATAAGAAGTGTTCAGATGTGCATTCCCTTCTCCATTTTTCGTAAGAGTTGCTTGAAAACGCTATAGCAAGCGAGCGGAAATGAAGGGACGAATATAAGACGGGAAAAACCTTCAATGCTTCAAAGCCCTCAGCTAATAAACTTCGAGTGTCAAGAGAACAACCTTCATTGTCCGACTCATCCGATTTGTGCGGCAATAAAATTTTAACTTCCTGTCTTCGAATAGAACACCCCAAAACGTACCTTTCTATGCAACAAAAAGGCTTCATTCCAAGTTCAAATAAGGGAATGAGATGGTTGCAGATTTTAAGCATATTTCATTGCACTTAGAAAGTACTGATGAAATGTGGATACGGAATGCTTCTGACCAATGGAATAATGGTCACTGACATCGAACAGAGATGATGAAGTGCGTGGTATAGGACAGTTCGCCAAGTTTACCTTTTACGACCTTCGCAACTGGAAATGACTTCACGAATGTTCTCTGGTCAATGAACAAAATGGCGCGTCCAGTAGCCCTTTACTGAATTGTTTGTGGCACTGCTATAGGCCTTCGAATTGCCATCCGAAACAGGACAATTAAAAATACTCTTTGGTGCTCCGACATCACTGCCGCTAAAAATTGAGCATTTGCGGGGAAAATGCGCCAGTCATTCGCTACAGTAAGTGCGCAACTGAGAAAGGGATGCCCTAGCACATCAGTATTCAAACAAAGGAATAATCTATATGGTCACTCAGAGTCCAAACGCCTTTCAAATCCCGCATTACCTCAAAATGGATACAGACGATGTCAGCAGAACTTGTTTGCGTCTATTGAATGCTATGCACCCACTCTCGCATAGAGTTCTGCATAGTAGCAAGTAGAAACTGAACAATGAGCGTATACAACCAGGAAAGCTGAAGGAAGGAGAGGCAGAGGGAAGAGGAAGTGCGAGTAGAAAGGATTCGGCGCGAGACAAGGCGGGGATTGGCAATGTGAGCTGTTGCGTAACTCCGGATTGAAGAATTGTAAACGGGTTGCTCGCAATGCACTGCTGACCTTTTTGTGGACCGTTGCACCGCACTGCTTATTCGAGGTGCTTTGATGTTTTACGAGTGTGCTAGTACGCACAAAGCGGTGTAATTGTAAACGCATTCTGCTTCCAGTACTGCTCTCTGACGTAACGAATACGTCAAGCGGGACAGCTTGCCGCCAGCGCATCATCAACGGTTCAGCAATAACCAATTAGGCGTGCAAAAAATTTCCGAGAAATGACTATTACTTCGCTCAGCGAACTTCAGATGGCAATGAATAACCAATCTGATAATCTATAATAGAGATTCAACACTACTATAACTTCAAAAATGCAAATATTTCAATGGTGAAATTTACCTGTGAGCCGAAAATATTTGCTCTTCCGTATGACGAATTGTGCACAAATATGGACTAATGCATCATCCGCAGCTACTTCAGAAAGTCCCAAAATAGTAATCGTGCTGATGTAATAAATTTGTGTGAGGACTTCATTAGGTGTTACGCCCCGATAGTCTTATGCTGAAATATGCAAAGAACAAAAGCGATAACAATGAAGTTGAGCAAATTGTTCCAGGCTCGCTGATCGCATCAACGGCAGTACTTATTAATAACTTATAATAATGATACGGGGTAAGGTGTCAGTAATTAACTCCACAGTTTACTCGAATTCAGTAGTTGAGTGGTAATCATTCTTCCGGTTAAAAAAGTCCGAATTGTGAACATTTCGCTAAGGCTAATTCGTACTAGGCAACAAGCCATTTCGCTGTGGAAAAAAGACAGTCTATCCTCCTAACGTGGGCAGATGATCATTCTCTTCCTCAAAGAAGACAATTTATATGTTCGAAATATATGCTCCACTGTGCTCCTTTGCTTTTAGAAGTTTCACATTTCCACTAAGAGTATACCGCTCGGCAATTAATATTCCCTCACGATTATAAATGATAGCCCAAAATCAAGCAAACCGAGTTGCAAGCGCTCAATCTAAAATCAACATAAAGTACCACTATATACGATCTATGTTCATTAAAGAGCGTTTATTCTGCAAGTAACAAATCGTTTGAAACGTCTCAAGTGTATATATTAGATCAATTGATAAGTCTATCACTGCGCTAATGGCGTTAGCATCATTTGCAGTCGTGCATTTTCCTCTTTTCTACGTCTTCACTGCATGCGCTTTTAAAAATTCTTTGAAACGCTTGTCCGCACATCTCATTCATATTGCACCATATCATTGCATCATATAAACACTCGCTAAGATATATGCAAATTAAATGGCCCTATAGAAATGGCAGAGAGCAGCACATTTCGACAACAAAGGATTGCTTCGCCCAAAATTGACACTTTCTTTTACACATTATAAGAGTTCTGTTTCAAAAGGATCATCCAAGTGGCATTCGAATTCTATTTCTCAAGCGCTTATGCAAATTTCTATCTGCAAATCTTGTGCAGAGGCTTTGTGTGGCCATGTGTACGTTCATCTGGTGCACTAATTGCAGTTCAGCAAACATTGAGGCTGTGCTACTGCATATAATCTACATGTTAATCGGGCATCTGAGGACATTGTTCACTATTATCGAGAAACTTCGAAAAGATTTGATCGATTTGATCATTTGAATGTGTCTAAAATCTGCATGCACTTTGCAAATGACACGAAAGAACTTTAAAGCGGAAGAAGTCGTATTCGTTTGGGGATTGCTTGAAGCAGCCGAATCAGTTTAAACTGAAATGCGTTATTGTGCACCTTTCGTTGTTTGTTGGCAACCTGTAAACCTGTTCAGCCAGTTGCAAAACTGATCGGAATGCAAAATTGCATATATGATCACTCCTACGATACCTCTCCGCTCCTGGTGGCGAAGAAGAACACAAGCTAGGAATGTAAAGGTCAGATGACCAACCCAACCTTCCACTTACTGACTTCCCGTAGATATTGTGGTGCGTAATTGCAGCAAGGCTATTTGTGACATTTTCCGGCCTAGCAGTGTGTCTGTCTATGCTTCGCTGGCTCCATTCATATAGCGTTTTACCTTTCATTGTTTCCAAACTCTGTGTGATTTACGCAGCGACAGGGGCACTTAAAAGAAGCAAAGTGATTTATGGGCACTTTAGAGGGTGCTAAGAAAACTTGGCCAAGACAGCTTCATCGTTGAGGCCGTAAATCCGTCATCAACATGTTGAGTGAGTGTGAAGCGAGACGCCTCACTTAATTTCTTCTGAGCACAGCTCAGGCATCGAGGTGTCAGGTTGCAATATGTGTGCTGTGCCTAAGCACAGTTGTCGATCCTGGATTACAGCTCGCAAAAATGTGTCCATCAAGGAGCTCACGAATGTCACAAAGTGGCTTTTTATGTTGCCGCTCTCATAAAATCACAGAAGAAGGTGCGAACTAACCAGACTATTTCAAAAAAGCATAAAGCATAGTCATATCTGCCTGCGAAATTTGTTTCGTTGGTTGGCAACCAGCCTCATCTTTATTCTCAGACTTTAAAACATGCGACAGGCACAGTTGCTCTTCAGAGATGAAATACTTTCACAACTTTTTGATTCAGTTTTCAATTTTTTATGAGAAAACAGTTGGAAAATATGCAATACTGAAATAGTCGGAAATTTGTCAGCGTCTAATTATCTCCACCAAGGATCGAATCGTTTAACAAGGAATATCTCTGTTGACAACAATATATGAGATGTTGAGGTCGTCGACGCTACAGCGTTCAGTGAAATTTGTCAATTATCATCAGTAAAATGACAACTTAATGAGGCTCAACGATATCGATACAACTACAAATATATCCGATTGAAGGAGACAGGAATGGTAATGCTTCAGGCCAACATTCTGGGCGTTCTATGGAATTTCTCGAAAGGACAACACAAATGTCATCTAGTCGATGCATTTGCCAAGTTGCCTCGTTCAGAAGAGCGCTGACTTCTTTGAACTGAATACAGCAGAAGAGCCCAGCTTTCTTCCACTTCCGCGTGTGAGATAATTTCAGCTTAGCAACTTCGTATTCTTGAAATTTTGGAGTCCATTTGGTCCCCCACGGAGAAATGCCCCTTCGTTTATCGAGTGTCGCAGCCAGCATCACAACTCGGCCACGCGAATGCCGTTTTTTGGGGGTCGTGATCGCGGAATCGGCTTTTGGGTTTTGATCTTTTCCCATGCGCAGATGATATAGTTCGAGCGCACATGTAGATTTTATCAACGCATTAACGGAAAGAATGTTGTGTGGACGGCACAACCAATGATCGTTAATATTTAATGAATGGCAACAGAGAAATCCCATCAGTTATACCAAAGAACCGCGTCTGCAGCATCCTTCGCTGAGAGGCGTCTCATTTATCGCACAAATGCGCATCGATATAAGCAACAGGAGTAGACCGGTAGTGCACTAATAAAGCAAACAGGAAACGGTTTTACACGTGAGGCCACGAATTCGGTTAAAGCAAATGCGGAACTAGCTGAGTTACAATTTGGTTCCTCTGCTAAATGCTCAATCAGTCCCGCAAATATTAAATGAAACAGTTAAAAGCTGACAAACTACAGCAGCACAAAAAGTTCTTCCGGTGCGCTGTACTATTCAGAAATGATTCTGCAAGTCAGACAAATGTTTTCTCAAGCACATGAACAGCAAAGGATGGATGATACGCTCAAAGAGCAGACATTATCACAATCAAAGGGAAGCCGGCCCAAATCCCTTTGGACCAAATATGATGCATTTGAAAACGTCGAAACGCTATTCCGAGAAGAACATAACGCGAGGTTACAAACAAAGTTGGTCAATGGTCGCGAACGAAGTTGGTAACTTTCCAGCAGAGTTTGCTCTCATTAACACAGCTTGGTGATGGCGCTAGCTTGGATCAATTGCTGGAGTGAAACTTGTGAAAGCATGAAGATCGAAGCTTCGCTCATTACTGGCTATTCGAGCTAATAGAGCAGAACTCATCAATCATCCATTGCTAAATAAAATGTGCTCAACGATAGAGCTGATGCTTCCTAATCGAATGGCGTTGCCGACAAATGTTGCAAACGGGATGCGATGCAATGAGCACTACCCGATGCAATAAAGACGATGCAACAGAAGCAATTGTTGCGGAAATTTTATGATAGCCCATTCAATGCATACTCGCTCTGAGCAAACGCGACCTTCAGATGGAACACACCGGAGCACTAAAGATGACATTTTTGGCGACACAAAATTAAATGCAAAAATTCCATAAATAAGTACATTCAAACTTGCTTTCAACATGGAAATAATGCAACGTTACTAGTGCTTATGCTTGAATTCAGAAAGTACTGAAGATTTTGTAGGAATGTGTGACTGCAAATTAAATTTACTTTACGCAATACGCTGTCAAGTTAGCTTCATCATTATCGTAACCTAATGCACCCTCTCCTTGCCCTTACACGCCCATTGCTTCAAATCCTCTCCCCCTCTCCATATTCAGCCCCAGTTGGACAAAATTCTCGATTGTTTTAATGCTGAAAACTTGCTGAAAACACTTGAAGCTGTTCATTCGCCATGGCTGATAATGTTCACCTGGCTTTGCTTCCTTCCCTCTAGTCATATAAGGTGAATGGAGATGTTAGAAATAAGCATTAAAAATTTAGTATGCAAATTAGCAAAAATTCCACGCTGTCTTTGCGGACTTACAGAATGAGGCATGCAAGCGATCGGTCACGCGTACATGTTTGACAGAGTGACAATCATATATAATATGCGTCTACAAGGTCACTCATCTTCTTTCGAATGCATGTTCTTCAGTCTCAATACCACTCGATCGTGCCAATGATAATGCGAAAAAAAATTAACGAAGACGATGCTCCAGTGGTGTATAGACTTCACATGGGCAGCAGCATAATCCTCCCTAAAGATAAGTGAACAGCATACTGCGCCTAAATTACGAGGCATTATGCAGTGCGCATATCACCTTAACCAGCGAAACCCGAAATATAACGCACGCGAATGAGACATGACGCAGCCACGAAACTTTACTACGGGAAAAGACTTTCTCGCTTATAAACAAACACTTTCAGTCATGTCTCAAGGCGAACTGCAAACTAAACGAATAAACTTATTTGCCTCAGTTCACTCCTGCGAGGCCTTTATATGGCGATGTCCTTCATGCCGTCGCCAATTCACCTATGGAATAGAAGGTTCACGGCTTCACACATTACCAAAGTATATAATTCCATGCATGCGACCACCTCACGTCTCGTTGGTGCATGGCACGTTCTATGCTCTTTCACTTCAGGCTTAGTGGTAGCACATGTCAAATTTTGGTTTACTACGTCCCTATGTCTCTTTTCAACAACACAAAAATGTGCATTCTGCTGACGCCATTTAAATGAGCAAAAGATCGAAGAAATGGAGATTGACAATTTCTTGAAAAGAAGTTATGTGCATTTTCAAGTTGCAATTGCAAGTGGTATTGCTCAAAACGTTGTGATGTGCAATTGTTGTGCTTTTAACACCCTTAAAATCAATCACCTATAGGCAAAATTAATTAGTGAATTTATTTGAATTTTGTTCACTAAGGAAATTAAGTCTGCGATGAGGCAACATTGATTACTGTCCCATTACGTATGCAATCCGTTCATCTTTTAGATCTACCTATAAAGAGGTAGTAGAACAATGCTAAGGACAACCACTGCTAAGATGACATTCATTCACAGTAATTTATTCACAATGAATCGTCGTCTACGATTGATATATATATATGAAAAACAAAGATGGCGATTATAAATGTTGATAAAATGGCGCATTGCGCTAAGCAATTTCCCTTATTCGTTAGCATAGAAATAATGAATAGCAGTTAGCATTCATCCGCTTCACTATTACACAAATAGAGTCGTTTGGGTGCTCATCCGTATAATGTTATTGAGGCGTCGACAACAAAGGACATTATGATTGCATCCAGAACCTCTCTCTGCCTGCCTCATCGGGAGACCTATGTCACTGACCACATCTAAAGTCGATCGCATATATAGGAATCTCTTTGAAAATGAGGCTATATTCCCAGAAATGCTAAATTTTGAAAGACAATGAATGAACGATGGCCGAGAGAGACCTCAAATAATGGTATACGGTAAATGGCACTCCCAACCGAACAAATGGAAGAGTGTACAACGGTATTCGGCATCAACAGTGATATGCGACCGTGACCTCACACTCCTCCGAATAGATTTTTCGCAAAAAGCTCTTTTCACAACTACGTTATCATAAAATGCAACCAGACCACTGAGAAATGCAATTTGAAATATCTGCAACTATTTCCGAAGTTGAGTCGATCAACTCGAATGTCCCAAATTAGAACATCTTACAATGCGTATGGCAAACTAGAACAACTGAAAAATGCATCGATACTCTGGCCAATTGTTTTTTCAAAACTTGCTGATTTCAGCAATGTTCCAATAAATCTACCAGCATAGCTTGTCTCCAGCCTATTCTTGTTGTCTCAATCACCTCTGAACTTCCACTGACAATATTCACACGAATTTCTTTTGCTACGATAAAATCAACTCCAAAATGTCAAAATTACGCATTTTAATTAGAAGATCTTATGCAAATATTTCTGCAGTCGGAATTATATCACTGAATTAATGCGCATCATGCATAAGGTTCTGTAAAAATCATCTCAAGCATGGAAAACGCAAATATACATAAGCAGACATCAATCAACTGCAGCAGATATCAAATACTCCGTCATATGCTTGGTAGTCATAAAGCGCAGCGTGCTATACACACATCCTTTGAACGGAATGAAACAATTTCATGCACTCACACCATCTCTAGCAGGAATTGTTTAAGAGGAACTTACTTAGCTCCAGCGAGGTAGTTGGTTCGAATAGTCGCATGCTCAATGACAGGACACATAGCGTCCAGTGGACTGACGAAAAGGGCATTCCGGCTGTTGGCTGTGTTCACTTCATAGGTGACCCCAGCAATCACCTGCAATAGAACGTCACTATTGGCCGCATTCGGTTTTTGTAGCATAGAAGGATTAGACGCCAGCGCTGAACATAATCACTGCAATTCACTGGAGGTAAACCTTACGGTAACAGCACTCATTGCCTGAAACATCGGTGAAAGACAGTTTTACATTACAGATGAATTCTACTTTACTTAAAAGCTCATAAATCTTTTGTGGATCGTCGATGGTTGAGTGTCGATTTCACTAGAACTGCTTCAACACGAACTCGATGAAATAATCCGTTAGGAAGCTCTTCAGCACCCATAAATATTGAAGATGTGCCTTTTTCATGGATTTACCAGAATCCTGGAAACTTTCCCGGACGGCCAGTCAGTACGTTGAATTCCCTGTGAAAACATCTCCCCTATCAGTAAGAGCAAATATCGTGAAAGAGCTGCAGCTTTCCGTTCAAACAAAACCTGAGAATTACCCAAATTTTTTTTCACAGTAACTTATTTGAAAGAGTACTTCGACAGAATCGTAGAAAAAGTGGATTTCGTTCCTGAAGTTACTGTCACAGGCTGGAGCAGAGGAGTTTTATCTCATTCCCAATGAGGAAGAAGTTCATTTATTTCGAACAAAAGTGTGGAATAAGCGAAGAAGCAGAACATTTCGAGACCGAAGAACAAAAGTCGATGAAATAATACAGAAGGAAGAGGCACTCAAAGCGTCTAGGTCCGAACAGCTGTTGAAACGACGCCGTATATTCCAATTTCATTCAACAACCGCAACTACTACTCCAACAAGTTCGAATAGGCTGAAAGAAATTTCATCCGAACAATTTGCATGGAGATGCCCAATTTTCAGATTTACAGAGCCGAAATTCATTCATTTCCGGTTCTTTTTTCATTTGCGTGTTACAACACACTTCGACGTTTGCATGAACGACTCAGCATGTCCACAGTGAATTATGAATACCCAGAACGTGATGCATTCAACATTTGAAGCTTAAGTGGGCAAACAATCGAGCATACAAGATCTAAAAAGGATTCGCATTTGGCAATCCTGTTATTTCGGAGATGAGTGTGGCCTCAGGCGTTGTATTTGACACGATATATGAGGCGTCAGTTACAGGCATCTCTGTAGTGACTACAGGCGCAGAGATTGGTAAATGAGGTGAGCAGAATGGGCAGTTTGGCATATGAAGACGTTCTAAGCGAAACCTGCTGTCAAACACAGCTGTTGCAACTTGTGTTGCCCACCGAAGGATGGAGGATACTGTGCCGTAAATGTGATACTTTCTTCAATGTCACTATGATGAGGAATGAGTGGATATTTCCGTAGAGCAGAAGAAGGAACAGGAAGATTTCTGGAAGGGAGTAGCAGGAGATACAAGAATTTTCTCAGTGCTCCTTCCCTCTCTCTCCTCTTTGCACCAGTGAGGAGGAGGCATTACTCTTCCATTTTCCTCAGCAAGAATAAAGATGAACAGCCGGAATGAAAGCCAGTAGTGCAGAAAAAAAACGCCTGCACCTCAGAGTTGAGGATTATTAGACGATCTTTTTTCGAAGAAAAGTGAAAACAGCTTCGGTAAAGCTTTTTAATTTATTGGAGGAGGAAGAATTGAGGAGGAAAAGGTAGCGGGATGGCATGATGGAGGTAAAGGTGAGACGGAGAAGAGAGAAAGAATTGGTCAGGAGGAACCATTTCGACATATCCGCCATAGAACAACCTCCTCAAAAAATTCCATTTCGGTTAAACATTGAGCGGAGAATGCTTTTGCCCACAAAAACGAGCAACGTAGAGACGCTTCCAAAACCTGGAAGAAAAAGGGATAAATCCCCTAATAAAATGTTTTTCATATCATTTGATCAGACAAACAAATATTCGTCAGTGTTGCCAACGCCGAGGGAATATGCGAAGCATATTCAAAAATTCGTTTTTTTTGGCAGTATCCACGTGGCTGCAGAAAATGATTCTTCCATAAATTCCTTAGTATATACGGATAACTTTCAATAGAGAATAACGGCAACGTAGAAACGCTACGAGATAACAGTTGAGTTTTGTGGTGCGCGGTAAAATGAGTAAATCTCATCGCCTAATTCCAACAATAAACTCGAAATATCGCATAGAATGATGGGCGAGTAATGCAGAAAGACACATTACCCCTATAACCTGCTCTGGTTGACTTTTGCAGCAGAGAAACGATCGAGAGAACAGAGATAATGACAACTTTCTAAGAGTTCAGAGTTATGGGCAACTTTTGATAGTACACAAACTCTACACCTCAATGAGTAAAAAAAAAGCATTCAACAGCTGCAATGTTTTTTCTGTCCAAAAAAACTCATGTCTCTTGTACATCAAAAGGGCTCAATTTTTAATGGATTTCCTCAATATGAGATGCTTCAATCGCAGAAAGATTGATATTGCTCTTCAAATTCCTATGCCACATAAGCAGTTCTATTCACTAAATGAAATATACTCGCAAATCCACTCCAGGCAACTGAAGCACTCAGCACCTCTTCTTGAGCAATTAAATAGTTGCTTTGTACCAACATTTAGGTGTGATGAAGAAACGGCTGATTTGGCGACTTCTTTGAGAGCATCTTCATGCTTACAATCTCATAATCTTCGATGACGTTGACAAGGCACTAAACAATCGATATTGCATCATTAAGATCAGCTCCGAAAGTGAATGCTATGCTGTGAAACGCACATCAGAAGGGAAGTTGAAAAGAAAAAAACAGTTGTGATACATGTCAAATCAATAAATAATGCAAAAGAAAGCATATAATGAGAGGGTTGTTAGAAGTGATGTTCGAATGTCACCAGTGATAGAGCACTGCTTCATCGGCAGTAAGCATCGCTCAGTTATAGCTCTCTTTTGGGCATCATTTCACAAGAGCAATAAAAACAAACAGTGGGATGATGCATATATCATCGCAGAAATTATGGGAGTGCTGTGCAGCGCTTAAGATCCACATTTTCTTCAATTGATTGCTGAACATTGAAAGTGACTTTGAAAAGTGGAACGCTGCATATTATTTTAAAAAATGTTTGAAACTTCAAAGCTCATAAAGCTGCCGGGATTTCCTGAAGTGGGGACTTTAGAATCACGTATCGCTTCACCTGGCGAAATTTAAAAAGGGAGGCGGGTTTTTACGAATGGATACGAATGTTCGGAGGGAGCTTGCGATGGCTTTTTCTCTGGAAATTTATAGATGGGGGTTTATTTCTGAAAGGAGGTCTTAGAGAGAGGAAGGAATCCACTAGGAGTAGTACAGTAAGCAGTATGATAGTATAAACGAAATAAAAGCACAATGCACTGATAGACACCAATCACTGATGGAAGTAGCTGATAAAGCTTGCAACAAGCTCGTCAGCAGGAATTCAAAGAATCATTGAAGCAAGACAGTTTTCGTGCAAGATGGGGGATGAAACAGAAATCAAACGAACTTGCCGCCTTCTTTCCAGCCTATCGCACACTAGTCATTGGGATGGCACATTTACAAGCGTTAAATAACAGTTACTATGCTTGCCGAGCAATTACTGGGATACGGTGTCGAGCAGGTTTCACGGCAATTGTTTCTCTCACAAACTTTTGCGCTATCAATAAAACATATAACAGCACACCGTTAACTACAGTACAGTTGTACGCATTTAAAGAAGTCTGAAATGCATTCTATATACTATATAATAACGAGCATGGAATGGAATACCTCCGATGGTATTGTTCGCTAAATCAGTTCAAATTGCGCACCCAGCTGAAACAGAAAAATTTCCAAGAAAACAAAACCGAACTCGTGTGCGAGAAAGCTGAAGGTGCTCACAAAATAAGTTCGTCCGGAAAACATCTCTTACTAAAATCACTTTCACTGAGAGCAAAAACGAACGAGTGGGATGAGATGGTTGCTGCTCAACGGAAAGAATAGAAAGAAGGGATAAAGCGTGTCGGGGCAGCCGGGACGAACCGCATTTTCACAATCCCATTCAGTGGATCAGTTAACTTTAGAACTGCTAACAAATAGTGCAAGAGCACAGTAATGTATTCATATCGAGAAGGAAAGTGCATGTAAAGCTTTTACAAAGAAAGAAAAATTCTCCGACCCTGAAGAGTGCAAATCGCAACCCGACCAGCTGTAAAAATATTTGTTTTTGGACACAAGTTTTAAGTACTTTCGCTTGCTCTCAATTATTTACAGAACGATCATTGTGAAACTTAACGTAGGATGTGAGCAGAAAATGTAGACTGTGGTAATAAATTCCCGATTTTAATGAATCTGCAACTCTAACTATTAGATAGATGCACGCGCACACATATATACAGACAGGTACGACGTCGCCGAAATGATATTACAAGAGGACATCGAAGCAAAGAATTTGATCATTTATATGTGAGAGGAAAGGCATAATGAGAGCAATGAAATTCTCTTGCAGTTCGGATTTAGGCAAAATGGGACAGTTGAAATATAGTTGAAAATGCATATAGCAACGAATAATCGGCATATCGTTTCAATAGGATGAATGGTTACTCTGCGATGCGTTGCAATAAATACTTTCAGGATCGAATATCCAAAAAAAAAAGAAGCTAATCGGCATCATGCCATCGGTATTGGCTTCGTATGCATCCCTCTTGAGAAATGGCGAACATCAGCAGCGATAGGCGGAGCTATTAAAATGGGCGGAGCGTAGATGCGTCTATTCGCTTTTCTACGTGCCCTTGCAAACATGAGGGAAATGTTGCAAACGCGTTGAAACTAATAAATCACTATCGCATTCACGCAATTGCTTTTTTTGTGGGTTGTTCACTTTATCGTCGAAATAACGTTCTCAGGTGTTTCATCCTGAATGGCAGTAACTCATTCCCGGGAGTTATCCTCAAAGTTCCCTCCTTCTATTACGACCTATCATTCGTATCGGAAACATTTGTTTCCATGCAACGTCAATATCTCGAAATTGATGGAACCCTGAGGAGTGGAAGGCAATGCGATGCTCTTTTTGAGTTGGCGCATAGTGATGGCCACATGCTTGCTATATTTTCGACGTTTCTATACATAAAGGTAACCCGAATATCTCGAATCCCTCGCATAATGGCACTTTCAATTAATTACCGAACTAATCCCACTCCTATTCAACAGCGATATTCAACGAGTGGAAGGTGCCACAAACACTGCACACTGAACCGTTAAAAATGCTCTCAATATGTGATATCAGTACGTCGTTGACGCCTATTTAAGGAATGATTAGCTCGTAGCAGCTAATCAATTTCACTGTTGATGATCAAGTGGGGAAATTACATGTGCGTATAGCCCAGAGTGGTCCACTCTAATCGAGTTGACAAGCCGACAGATGAAAGTGGACGACGGAAATTGCGCTGTGCATATCTGAGGAACGAGAGACGTTATTTCAGCACGGGGTTAATCCTTCAATAATAGTGAAGGGCTAAGCGGCACCGAGCTGCGCGATCTACTTTCGGGATACTCTCTACTAGCCAAACACATTTTCCCACCTCTCCAACTTACAGTTTCATTTAAAAATCCTTTAAATTTTTTAGGAATTCGTCCAACAATACAAAGAATTCCACACAAAATAATGCAGCATTTTTTCTTCTTCAACTGCCTAGAGGGCTCTTTAGTCTTCCATACCTGCATCGTAGGCTTTCCTCCTTGCCTATTCCAAGATATCTAAAGATTCCATCAATAACATTATTACTTGAGCGACACGTGCCATTAAAGTGCTGTGAAGACGAAATGCAGAAGGCAACAGTGATAAGAGGCCACAGAACTTTGGAACACACTGTTGGTTTAGGAGAGAAAAGGCGCAATGTTCACTGAAAATTTGATCGCTATACGTTATCGTTTATTTGTGTGTGTTGTACTCTTCTTTTATGGATTTACAACGTCTTTTAATTTGTTTACATAACAAAGAATGAGTTCATTTCACAGAGAGAGAGTATTGTGCGTTATTTGATTTTAAAAATAAACATCGCAGAATGATTCGATACGCAGAAAAATTTGCTTTTTTCTGCATACTACAACATAGTTATTCGGAAATTAAATAACTAGCAAATATATTAGTGAGGATTTTTGATCGTGCTTTAAATNCCATGTATCTTTGTATATAAATATGAATGCGCCTGAATGCTTTTGGGACAGTATCGACGACGTTTAATGGTTCTATCTCAGATGCGGTGCATTTGCCCAATAAATTATACAGGAACACGCCATCGTGTGCAATGATTGCAACGAATTTGAATTTTGGTCACACGATGGAGCTCTATAAATTTTTCATTTCCAATATTCTTCGGAAACCTAAAATGCGCAATCACATCTAAGTGCTCGAAATGATTGAATTATGACGTTAATGGCATCTACTTATCAAAGTGCTGCCTATATGTAGATCATATAAAAAGAGATTTCACAAAAACGACAATCGGGAGTCGAGGAAAACAATGCGATTCGATGATTTCAGAAGCACAATTGGACTAACAGCATACATTCTGCTTGCAGCATTCATATGATCACTGCAGAAGAAAAATGTCTTCATGCTATAATCAATGTCTACCTGTTAACTCTGCTCATTTAAAACAGCACAGTTCCGTAGAACGCCCTATATATTCATTGTTTTTTAGNCTCATTTAAAACAGCACAGTTCCGTAGAACGCCCTATATATTCATATCGCCCTATACACTTATTGTTTTTAGATTTCCACTGTGCATTTATAATTTCATTTAGTTTTATTGCATATTATTCAACATTATTCGTGATCATTAACTGCACAGCAAATAAAATAAATGTCAGTGAATAGCATATAGCTGGAATTGATATGCCTTACGTGGGGAAATATTTAGCTGGGAATGCAATATGTAGCATAGATAGAGTTGCGATCGAAGTAAGAAGCATTCGTTCGCGAAAACCTATGCTTTTGGTACATAACACCGTCGGTGCAATGGTCTTTATTGAGGGCAATTGAAACCATGAACGACTACTCGATTGCACAAACAACTGCAATAATGCACTCAACTGAAGGTATGAAATACGCAAAAAGTTGATAAATATGGGTACATTGCCTAGTAGTGTCATAATGGTGTTTGACAAAAAACACTCGTATTTTCTTTTTAACGATCACTTCGGCAAGAACCTTCTTTCACAAAAAACTCGCACTTTCTGAAAAATCAAACAAATGAGGGAATGGCGATCCGATGGCGGTCGTCTCAACATCCGCCTTTTACTGGATCTTNCCCCCCCCCCCCCCCCCCCTTGTGGGATAAAAGGACCCTCTGAAACTGAGGCCCAACTTTGGAACTGTGGAGATAAAGGATTCCTCCTCCAGGGTGCGAAGTACATAAAGGTGATACGTCATCGAAGCCCATTACTGACCACTGCTGTTTCAAGGTCTGGCCAAACAACTGCTGACCTAGCAGATTCGCAAATTCGATCCTGCCATACAAGCCCCCTGCTCGCCTACTCCCACTAAAGCCCTTCCGCTCTGACACCGTTGACTCGGTAGCTACATGGGGTGCGTACTAGGATTGAAATATGGACAATAATAAGGCTTATTCGGAATATAAGTTTTATACACCTAACTAGGCTCATACGCAGAAAGTTTACTCTTGACGAGTTAAGAACTATATTTGCATTTGCAACCATAATCGGAGTCATTTTATGGATTTCGTTATACATTTGTTCTTTAAAAACAGCGGCGCTTTGAATAAACGGAATTATGTGTAGAAACGTGGCATAAACCCCTGCAAGATCTATGGGGTGGTGTGATATAGTCCATCATTATGATATAGTCCATCATTACAGTCCAACACATCAAAAATGATCAGAACCGTGTTTTATCTATAGAAAGTAAGAAGCTTGTAGCAAAAAATGGCCCATGCATTGTTGCTGCGAGCTTCTTAAACTATGTCTCTTAAAAAAATGGGTGATTGGTCGAAAGAGTGGCCATCCCAGTATCCATGTAAAATAAACTCCGAGGCGTTATTTTTTCACGACGCTGGGGAATGGATGATACTATTCACTGTGAAGAAAGACTGATATCAACGAAGATTATCTGTTGAGGCTCATTTCAAACGTTTCGATGTGCGCTGACTGCACGAATATATTATTTGTCAATGACGAGCAGCAAAAGAAACTTACAATNATGTGCGCTGACTGCACGAATATATTTGTCAACGACGAGCAGCAAAAGAAACTTACAACAATGATGAATTTGAATGAATTCATCTGACAATTAGTGCATAGTTTGTCTCAGACCTGTAAATGACTTCGTAAACATTCCTTTTACGATGATCTTTTGATCTCTTAGATGGCCCATGTCTGAAGCGATCTCTGATGGAAGAGACCCGCTAATGTATCATGACAAGCGAATATTCCAGCAACATAAAAAGTCAACATGGATTCTGTAATGTAGCAGGTGCATACGAGCAGATGCACGCTCAAAAGGAAATTGTAATAATGTAAGTATAGCGATTGAACTATAATACTTAAGTATGGCCTGGAGTATTCCATTGCTTCGAACCTTCGTAAAATAGCTTTTCAAACACACTTGGAGGTGCCAGGCTAAGATTAATGGACGCAGCTCAGAGGTCAAAGCTGATGGTTAAAAGCGGAAATGCTAATCTCTAACGTCGGCTTTGCCTAAGGCACTAATGGCATGGCTATATATGAATTTTGTTGACAGCTGACGATGAAGCAAAAAGAAATGGCAGTAAGGGTAAACATTTTTGAGGGATGTGTCAAGGGAAAATTGTGTGAACGAGGCGTCAATTATTGCCAAAAAAGCACGACGGCGGATGTCGTTGTGGTATCGAACAACCACAAACAACGATCGTGTTGCGAAGAGATTCATTGGCCGCGACTCTATAATGTGGCTCGAATGCAGTTTAATTCTGAGATGCGCTCCGCCTCGCCTCCTCGATAATACTGCATAACGATTACTCTCTCATTCACACCACACCACTTATATCAAAAGAACTGCGAAAACTTTAGTGACTTTTCACAGCGAATAAAAGCATTATACTGAAAAAGATCTGTCTACACAAAACATGAACCAGTATACTGCCTGAGATTCAATTTCTGCAGCACTTCAAGGTTAAGCGGCAATAAGAACGTGGAAGTTTCAAGCGGACTTTGATTGATCCACGAAAGAACATTTATATGGCCATATTTTTACCCAATGACAACCGAAGGTCATGCGAATTCACCCTGGAATCTATTCATGGCGACAGTTGCGTAATGCGCAAATATTTCGACGAACGAGATTAGACATACGGGTATTACTTCTGGACGTTTAGGTGAGTTTGCTCCAATATAGCGTGAATTGGATATTCATAAGATGACGTCGTCAAACATTACTTGCCATGCTGAGGAAGTATCGGACAAGGAAAGCGCAATTTTGCTAACAAATAATGTCGACTTGTGCCTATCAAAGGAGCTCTGCCGCCCAACAATTTGCGATTCACAACAGTCATCTGACGTATTTATAAGCAATAAATGTTTTGCGAACTCATATGCGAGATCGAACCCGATGGAATTGGCTGCATAATTAGCGCACAGTTTTTTGATCTCATCTGTGCACGAAGCCACTCTCTCAGTGGTATTGACCATAACCTTCGTTCAAACAAACGCATAAAATAAATGCTTTATGTAAACAGCATTAACGCAAATGAAATCCACTAGCTAAAGATGAGCGCCCCTCAATCACAAAGACAAAACCATGAAGTGAGGAGGGACTTTGTTTTACGAACGCTACCACGCGCCAATTTCAACGACTTTTACCATTAGGGCTAGTGAACCTCACCTAAATCACCTGGTGTTAAATTCCAATACCTAACCAAATGTCCAACCAATTTATTACTTTCCACCAGCCAGCAGTTGCGATCATATAAACATGAGAGCGCCATATAGTTCGCTGTGCTTGAGAGCTGTTAAAGCATGAACGAAGTTGATACAAGTTCTAGCCAAGTCTTGCCTAATCGAGTTGAAAAGCAACAGAAGCGACTTCTCTGAACACTGTTCGAAGGCTCCTGAAGATGTTCTCTTTTATGCCTCCACCGTCTGATCGTTCATTGCAACTATACATATATTAGCCACGCCTTGCTAATTGCGTCCTCCTTTAAGTCAGTTGCAAAAATATTTTCCATGCTCGCTGTGTGTGCACCTTATTAGACAATCCCAGCTAGGCTCTGCAGTTGTGAGCTTCACTTTCCTCTGCTCGATGGCTTTATTCTAGTCGATAAGTGGTCGCGACCTAACAAGCTGTATAGTTACGCAGCTGGCAATTTGAGAGGGCTTGCGCATAACCGCGCACGAAGCGACCTTATTAAATTTTCATGCAAGCTAAGTTTCAAGCCAAGCCAAGGGCGTCGCACACTTTGCAGGCTATTCTCCTTGAACGAAGCATTTCTTCATAAAAGCATATAGCCACACATGCAAACTGAAACGCTTGTCCGAACATCGTGCAAAAGCTTTTTAGTTGCTAAAGATTGCATCCAAAGGACGGGGTTTGTAAATAATAGAAGCTTATAAGCGTATAGCATGCATTTATTGACCGCTGCACTTACAATGAACTCTTCTGCAAAAGAAATGAGAGCGAATGCTAACTGTTGGAGATGATAAAAGATGTTTTAAATGGGAAGCATGAAGTATTCACATGGAATGCACTAAGTACTGCTCAGTCTCGACTTCCAAATGGGCACTCTTTGATGATGTTCGCTCACTTGGAATAGCACTCCATCGCACACACTTCAAAATTTATGTTGGAAATGCGATTGTGAATTCCACTGAGCCCAATAGGACACAATTCACAGCCAATAAACTAAACTGGCTGAGTAAATAAATAATATAGTGCAGCGCCGTAAGGGGAATGCGCCTTAAAAGCATGTATGAATAACGTAATGCTGCATTGATGACCGATTCACAGGCAAACGCAGCCACAAAGGTGCTACTTTCGAAATGAAGTAAAGCAACAACAAGAGATTATCGGCCTTATTGTGCGGAAGAATCCAAAGATATCTTGATCCTCATATTATCTTACAGGCAGAGATTGGGTAGTTCACATGCTTGCAACTTTCAAGCAATGCTCTTCAATATCCAGTGTTTCAATGCTTGCTTTTAACAATGAGTGAACTTTGCACTACCACATAGAAAACGCAAATTCTCGCGGAATATTATGAAGAAATGAAAATCTGAAAAATTGTTTGAGATGAGTGTAATTTGTAACAAAGCCCAAATGATGGTGAGATAATACAACGCTAAGAGTAAATACGACCAAGCAATAAATCGAACAAGAACTGATCACTTTGCACAGTTCGCTTCAATCGTAACCGGTGCTATTCGTTCTTGATGCCCCATTCGTGCACAAAAGGATTCAATATTCACAGACATAAGCGGATAGCTTTAAGCTGTAACATAGCACACTTTAAATGCATAAGCACAAGTGCGATAGATGGAGGGATAAGTTACAAATATGTATGAGATGTAAGTGCAACCAGGTGACACAATGAACGAGTGAGGAATGAACATAGCATGCATAAATGCATTAATGCAAACTCTACTTTTGGCTCTTTAGTTGCTTAATTAGAAATCATCGGTGGCATAAGATGGACTTGGTGACGCATTCGTTCATGAGAGAGATGGGCATAGAACGTAATTATGGAGCATTGCAAATACGATGGAGGAATGAGAACTTTGAAGACGTTTTCTGAAATTATCGTCTAAAGACATCGGCATTTAATGCCATTTAGCGATAAAACGTTTATTTAATTGTTGCACTATGAAGCGAAATTTTGCAATTTTCCACTGTCTCAATCCATACTTTTTTTTTCGTTGAAGGAGTCAGAAATTGTGGAATTATGATGCAAAAAGTGCGAGGTTAAATAGTTGAGAATAAAATGCAACAAAGAGATCGTAAATGCATTTCGACAATCAACAAATCGTAACTCTTCTTCATCTAAACACTAACGAATCTTAACTCACCCAGCCACGCAAACTGCTTCCGTTTTCTTGCCTACACATTTCGTTGCTGAAAATATATTTCAGAAACCTCAATTTCAAAATTTTTTAACACCTTCCTCCCAGGTGCAATAAAATAACCTTTGCATTAGTATAAGAAATGCGAACTGGCATCTACTTTCACAAACAAGTTCTGTATCGCTAGTACCTTACTTGCCTCCTACCAGCCAGTTTTGTACTTCTAGTATTGTGCAATGGAATTGAGGTTTCCGAATTTTTAGCTCAGCAACAAAAATTTGGCACTATTTGGTTTCCTGAGCAGTAGTCCTTCCAGGAGCACAACTGTCCATGAAAGATGAGACCTCGGTATTTTGGAAGCATTCAAGGGATGTGGACCTCTAGGAGAACACTTTTTACGAAGTTAATGGCTACAGGAATAGATCCACAGCAGAGGAACCAAAAGAAGGGGACAAACATCCACACTCGTCCATATCTTCGATTCCTTGCAGTGAGTAATTTTTGCGAAAGAATTTTTGTTGCTGAGAGGAGGTATGATTGGGAGCTTCAGTGGCCATCAAATTACAACATGGCGATGCAAAGTTGCCTTTGGAGCCGAGTTGCAAGGGATCCCGAGTACATGCCGTCTGATGCCACTCAAAGCTATATAGTGCGTTTTGCGAACGAAATATGCGCAAGGATTGATACGTTGGGCGTCCATAATAGGACGCGGACGAAACAATCACCATGCAAGCCGACAAAATATTCGCTCAAAACGCTGAGAAAAATGCCGAATGTAAGGAACCAAACATAAAATCATTATAGGGATCAAGTGGAACGAAATTCCTATAAGATTAGGATATGACCCGCAATCAAGGATGAGGTTCAGTTGAACAACCATCACAGCTGTCGTGCTGAGGTAAGCAAGAGGCGAATGATTATAACGAGGTTCTTTCCAATACTCGGTCTAGCCACATTCTGTCTGCTTATGAGACCAGGACTATAGCACAGATCCTCCACACGTGCCTTAGCTGAGCCTAACTTCAAACAGTTGGAAACTTCATAAGTATCCGGTATCCTGAGCTTAAACTTCCGCTTCAAAACAGGTTCGCGTAATGCCGATTAAACCTCCAACCTCTGCTAATGCAGAACTCCGTTCAAAGTAGTTAAGGCAGAGGTATGAAGAGCCGGCGTTTTGCGTTATTTACGAAACGAGCACTCGGCTCATCGTTCGGTCGACTTCCCTAACGTGAATCTTTTCAAAAAAAAAGATTAAAAACAAAACACAAGAATAAGAACCGTTCTGCGTTGAGAACAAAACTTTATATTCTTCATAAAGTTCCTTGAGAAAACTCATTTTAATATAGTGAAAAATGCTGCAAGAAACATGGCAAAAAAGCGAAATTGATCAAAAATAAGAGCTCCCTGCAAAGAAGGTGAAGTGGAGGGGGAGTGAAGCAAAGCGATAGAGGAAGGAGCTCTCAATGAATAGATTATTTACACCGAAGTTCTTGAGTTAAGTTGCCCTGCTTCAGGAGCGCAAAATGCTAGAACAATAGGGATTTTTACACCTGAACACAATAAACGTGACGTAACGGTTTATCAAATAATAAAATGTTCGGATAGTGAACAAGAAGAAACCAAAAAGGAAACCTTTTCAGATAACCTGAAAAAACAAAACTGCACGAAAATGAGTCGGGAACGACATGAGATCGATTTTCATTCAAAAGCAATTCCGAGCACTTTCACAGTTCGAAGGCATCGGAAACATACATCCAATCGCTTCGTCACACCAGTGATTTTCTTAGTCCACATAAAGACCATCGATTCGGATCTTCAGCAAAAATTTACTTGCGATCGGACCGTTGGCATTGGTATTCCGGAACAGAGAGAAAGCCCGAGAAAAATCAGTCGAGAATTTGAACTCTAAGCAATGAAGTCAGTGCTTTCGCCGGTTAAAAAAATGGAAAATGGCCGAACCTCTTGCAGTGTTATTTCTGCATTTGAAGATTGAGAGAGACGTCAATTTGAAAAAATGATTTTAGAACGTTGAATAGGTTGGACTACGGGATGAAACAGCCAATGAAATCTGCAAACGATTGCAGAAACGCTTGAGGTGGGTGAAGGGCAGTGTACACAATCATGCTGCTGTAATGAATTGTGCGCATTAGCAGTCACTTTCACTGCTCTTCCACATCCATCAACAAATACTCCAAACACAGCCGTCAAGAAACAGGCGGTGTCCTTGCAAATGAGTGAGAATATATTTGACTACTTGAGCACTTGCATGGCCCTCAACTGCAAACCGGAAGGGAGCGTTCAAACAGGTGGTAGCAAAACTTACGCGAAATGAGTGTGCATGGATTATTGTGTAAATGGATATGCTTAATCAACACAATTGTAACAAATGTCTGCTGCTAACGAAACATAAGGAATGAGCAAGTGATATAGACATGGAATTACGAGTGCATATCATGAAAATCTGTGAGTGATCGCTCTATGCCATAGCTTATTGACTGTAACAATATGCGACAACAGCGGTGTTAGAGAGGATGGTGCTTCGTTTGATGCTTCACACAGCACACAAAAAACGCGTTGGTTGGCATGCCAACAACTGTGTAAGTCATTTCTCATACGAAAATCACTGCCATTCATAGCCACAACTGTAGTGTACTTCACTGTTTTCACTGCAAATAAACGATTGCACTCTGTCATCGTCCCAGTGGTAATACAAAACAATAATTTAGTAAAGGTACGTTAGATTTATCCAGAAATTTATGACAGAATTTTAAATTCCACACAAAACGAATTCACCTTTAGGTGCTGTTCAAGCTTAAATTTAGCGTGGAATGCTAGGCCAACACTCATAAACAGCATTCATAACTCTTCATGTCATATTATCTCGTCTTGAAGATCGCGAATTCTCTCTAAGAATGATGAGAAAATTCTGCAAAATTGCGTCAAGTCCTATCGAAACAAATTCTGCGAATTCCTCCATACGACGTACATCTTGTGCAGCAGTAAAGAAATCATCATAACTCATCGAATTTAACAAATCATCATTCTCCCATCTACCGGAAGAGGTCGTGGCAATGTGCACACGGCAAGGGTCAATAGCCATACATTGTTCACTGTCGAAGCCAGCGTTATTCAGTCGAGCTAGGTTGGATTGCGCGAGTTGAAGGAAGCTTTTTATTGTGATGAATTCCATCCGCTGGTTTATGGACAGCAAAGCGGAAAATCATTTGGCCAGGAACAATTTTGAAACAGCAGTAAACGGCGCTTGAAAGCTGCACTTTGCTTCACCGAGTTTCCTGTTCCAAAAAACTATCGATGTCCTTCAACGATCACGACGCAGAGAAAAAACAACACTGATCACATGGTGATATCTTGGCACCGCACAATTGACTTCTTCATATTATCTCGAATAAAGCTGTTGCCACTTGGAAATTTTTTGAAGTTTTTTAAGGGGATTAACTGAAGTGGATGTTTCTTATCAGAAGGAACGGTTCTTTCTGCTTAGAGTTCGGTCGAGGAGAGGGCTATTCGAAGAGTTCAATTCGACGAAGCTTCATCTCCTGTAATGCCATAAATAACTAGTATGAACTGTCTGCTGTTGCAACATTTAAAGTTCTTGTGTGACGAGTTATATTTTCAAGTATATACTTGCGGCGCTCATCAGTGGATCATCAAAGATTGAAAATTTATTAACATAGGAGACACAAAATTGATGAAATATCTCATATAGAGTATTCTTGCAATAACGTAGAGGAAATAAGCAATCAAATGACGCCAACTCGCAGAGGAGAGAGTGAACGAGTGAGATAACAGAGCTGAATATTGTTTTCGGCGCTAACGGAGTTTTTAAGCGATCACCTTGGTGAAAAGAAAACCGAGTGCAAAATCGCACTAAATTATTCATTAAATGGTGATGTGAAAGCGATGAAACGGATAGAAAAAGCAAAGCGGAAAGCATTAAAATCCATGCAGTAAAGAGGGGAAATATGCGTCCTAGCAGACAGCAATCCATTTCCGAGGAAGGCTTCACAAGAAAATTCAAATATTCATAAGATGAAACGGAAAATGAGCTCATTTTATAAACTTGTTTGTGAGCTTAGAGAGACGCTCATTATTTTTTCATTGGAAGCAACGATAATGCTCAACGGAAAAGCTTTTCAAATTCAGCAAAGAAATATTTCAAACTGTTTTCGTGACTTCAGAAAACGGCTGTAAACTTGCAGTATCCAAAGAAGAAAACAGTCCGCATAGAAAGAGGCAAATTGTGAAATCGCGACGTGTTTGCACCTCGAATTGCACGAGTTATGCAATGCAACAGTTGTGCAGAGAAATTTTGTAATTAGCTGCCCTTGTGGGCAGTTGGCTGCAGCAATTAGCAGAATTCACCACGACGATTTTCTTCGTCCATTTATTATCCCACATTCGCTACCAATATACGTACGCCAAGATTCACTCTCCTCTTTCAACATTCAATTTTTGAGGCTAACTCAAAATAATTTTAGTGCAAAAATGAAAAAAAAACCCTCATTTTATTCAAATGTTTGAGCAAGTCCTCCATAATATAGTCCTAAGAATCACCCATATTGCAAAATACAATCTACAGGTATTGAGTGAATGAGAAAAGCGATAGACAAACAATGAGCGTGTAGAAGAGAGAGATAAGATAGCATGCGGGATGTTTTTTCATTAAGCATCTAACGATTTCCTTTTTGCAGGATAGCACTTTCGAAATGAGGGTTTTTGTGTGATACGTGCCGATGAAACGATGCAAAGGTGCCGACTTGCCTTTAAACAGCAAATATCATCCAAGTTCGCTTGCTACAAATTCTTTGTGAGAAAAAAAGATATTCGTTATTTATTACTGAAGTGAAACGTTTAGCTGCCGGACCGAAGAAGAACATTGATTGGACGTTTATCAACGAGCATTCAGTATAGTTGAGCGATGCCATGAAATGATTTTCTCATCTTTTCATTCAAGAGTGCTTTCCCCTTACTGAAGTGCCGTTCTGGAGCTCTCGTGAAATATTTTCCCTTATTTTTCCGACTGGAATTTACCGCATTCGACAATTGTGCTTAAAACATCAATGCAACACTCTTAATAGGACAGAAAACTTGTGAGTATGAAAACCTTGTCCCCAAAAATAAAAATAAAAATAAATATTTTCGGAAGACCGTCGAAGCGTAACCTACTGAAGCATGCGTAGGAATATTTTTGAATCTATTCTTTCCAGTGAATCAATATGTCATTAGTTGACCTGTAGAAGCACATCTTTGAGGGAATCAATCTACAACTATGTGCTCAAGACATAAACGAGCAATCGACAGTTTTCGTCTATTTGAGAAATTAACTCTCTTATCCAATATTCACTTCAGTCTTCGTCTGTTTTTAAGTATAACACAAACTGCGTAGAGTTTGGCGGGATATACAGATTAAAGCAGCATGGAGTCTGATGAGGTCAACCGAACGGCATTCGAACTCCGCCAGGAAGAAAAAAGGTGTCCCAAGGGTCACCTTTAATGCTTGAGTTGTTTCTTGCCCATCAATTATCGTTATTAAATGAACTTTTTTTCGCTAAGAGAGTGAAAAGAGACGAAAGGGCAGCTGCGCTTTGTCAACAGATCTTGACTAGGAGAGATAATGAATGAAAATCGAATTTGTAACGAATGAAATTAAGAAAACCTGTGTCGGAAAGGTTGGAAATGAGGGAAGCAAATGTACTTCGAGCAGTTGGCACTATGTGAACATTTTCGCAGCTTTGCAGCCCTGCACACCACCCGGGCGTCTCAATGGTCAAAAGAGTGCAGCAAATAGGATTTGCTTTTTGCAGTTTTAATAACCAGAAGAAATGGCTGCGCAGATATTTATGAACAAATGCATCTTGTGTAATGACACGTGTTCAATCAGACTGACCATCTGCATAAATATGAAGCTAAATTTTTCCTAAGATCGCGTTCCAATACTTCAAAATTTGCATATGACGTTCCACCATCACTTCAAATTCGAAAAATCAGCAATGCAGGCGACCGACCGCAATAAAATGATTTGGAGCTAACGGATGCGTACTTCATTGATGAGTTGAAAGGAGTGAAAACAAAAGCACAAGATACGTTAGCAAAGACATGATGACAACCTGATTTGCATTTTAATTCGCCTTCGACAGTTTCGGAAAAGAAAAACAACGTAAAAGACAGATTTGAAGTGGCAAAGCTTTAAGTGAGAGGACTGTTGGGGATGTAGTGCAGTTAAAATCTTATAAATACGGTGCCCTTCGCATCAGCGTGGTTGCAAGATCCTTCTTTACGATAACTCCAGCTTGATGTGAGGTCGAGTTCAATAAATCTAGTCCTTTCCATGATGCATTAACTAGATTTCCGGCCTCAGAAGTGTCGGCAATGAGCAATCGAATACCGCTGAGTCCAGCTCCTCTGAAGAACTCAGAATACATTTTCAACTACTATTTTAAGGATTTTAATATTGAAGAATTATTTACGCTTTGCTTAGTATGACACACGTCATTACAGTCTGGCAACCATTCTTTGCGTTATAGTGGAACCTGAGCAATCATTACATATACAACCATCGTCCACAGAGAATGCTGCGCGTGGATGAACACCGAACTCCACCAACTTTAAAAGGCAAATTAAAATCAGAAGTGTTTGTTCAATGTGCCTTTCGTTCTTCTCTCCTCACACGAATTTGCTAGTTTGCATAGCATTTCATGCATGCGGTTATTCCACATGCCTGAAATAAATTCTTGCTTTCTGAATCTCTTTCTCTTTTACCATTTCTCTTAAATACATCGAAGTTTCGAAACATCACTTCATGTGAACAAAGAGATAGCTCCACGACCCTAGAGTAACAAATAAACTCGTTAAGCATTGAGCACCGAGCCAGATGCGATTTTTGAGAACGCTCTAAAATTTCAAATATATGATGACAAATGTCGTTTGTCTCTAAATGCCGACTTAATTTCATCACTTTCCTCGTTTATATGGCTTTTTGATGTGTGCCGCGCGGCTCAAAATGGAAGAGACGCAACAAAAAATGTCGCCGTAAAAGCATGAACGCGTAATATACCGGAAGTGCCAGCTTTGTGCACAGTTGGTAATTTTTTTGGCAAAACGAATAAAAGAGACGTTCACTCTGCCTATAGTTTATAGGTGTGAGTATTCAAGCCTATAGTTTAAATAATAAATACTGCAATGACAAATTTGGTGAGCATAAATTGCACCATGAACTTGCAAGCTGATCAAGAACTCTGAAGGGAGTGGGGCTGCTTAAAGGCATTACAAAAGTTACGTTAATTTGCAACCAGTAGAAACTCAGCATTATTTTGGGACCGCTCATGAAAATCCTCTTTCTTATGGATGAGTTTTACAAGCGATAGGATAGATAAAAACAGGATATTAATAAACACGGTTTTCGCAATCCCTAGAATTGACTAGGTAGATGAAGTGATATGCTAATGGCAAGCACTGTGCTACTACTCTGGCACGCTTTTCTACTTGCTTCTTTCAAAAACACTCAAAGGCACAGAATAATTGAAAACCTCCACAATAGCAGTCTGTTGCCTGAAAACATTCCAGCGTGAATGCAATTCGAGAATACTTGTTGTTCATTCGTTATAGTAGCTCGTTGAGTGCAACAGTCGAGCTTTGAGCAACGAAATGATAACGCAAAACTTGAATCTATCATATCAAAAAGAAAACTTTTGAGGGATTGTATTTAGATAATATTTCTCCACAAGCGAATTGCATAAGAAAATGAGCAATGGATTTTACCAATTGCTGCTTACACAACTAATGAAGGGGTACTTTAAAGTCGGCGAAAGCGTCGAAGAGGTAAAGAGAGAAAGTCTCGCACCGAAGCGATGCGAAAAAATTCTTCAAGCAATTGCGACATGGAAGATGAACTCAAGGTGTCATCTAATGCTACTGTTTAATGATGCATCGAAGCTGCTTATTTGTGCACAATGCTGTCGTTTAAGTAGTCGATGCCACGTAAGTGCTGCATATACATGGCTGTAAGTATGAGTGCAAACAAGGGTGCAAGGTGAGCGCCCTGGCACATCCGTAGTGTCAATCACAGAACTCTAAGAACAGTGGTGCATTGTGTGCCTAATATCGCGCCAATTTCACGGGTGACCGCATCGCTATTGCCTGAATCAATGCCATCACCTCACCATCGTTGTGCCTATTGCGGTGCCCACCTATAATCTATCGTCATTCTCGCTTTGCACTCACAAGCAATCTTGAACTCATGTTGAATTTTGCAATTTGTTTCAAATTATGGAAGGGAATCGACATAAAGAACAGATGAAGCACTTTCTTGTCAAGCTTTTGACGATGAACATCAATGGTGACAAATCTGAAGGCCGTATGTCGCCTATTGTAACGTTACTACCGCATATACCGATGGAAGCCATGAGCTAACAAGGGTGCTTCGGAGGAATAAAACTGCTTATATGGATAGTTTGATGCACCAACGCAATAGTTTGATCATTTTTAATGCTCTCTACGAATATTCCACCGCAACTTCCCTTTCGTTACATTCGTGTGCAATTATCGGTGTAGTGACTCACTGGTGCATTAGGAAAAAAGATTCAGTTTCACTGTCAATAAATATGTCGGTAAGCAAGTATAATGTCTTAGAAATGGGGATCTAGAAGCACATTATTTTTATAGCCAATTGCTATCAATAACTCATTTTTTTGCAGAGACTTGCGTAATCCACCAATATTAGACCAGCTATTAGACTTTGTGCTATTATTACTTCGGTTATTTGGGAAAATGTTCGTCCTAGTGCGCTGAAACTTAAAAGATGCATCATGTCATGCCTGCCATTTTCCTGTTATTCCCTCGATCCTGAGTTTGAGCAAACGTTTGAAATCTTGGCCAGATGACCACTGGTACTGAATAGTTCTTGAGGAAAACAAGTGAAAAGTCAAATTTCACAGAAAAGTAATTAGGTAAAAAACTGCGTCAATATGTCAATCTGCGTGCGGTCTATAGTTCAAAATGCTGACCAAAAAGCAGCACTCACTGACTAATGACCACAGTCATGTTTGACCTCACAGTCTCCCTATAACTCAAAAGGGCAATGAAGTGTCAGAACAAATTTATAACTTCAAACGACGCTAACAATTCTAGTTACCGCCGTTTCGTAATACAAAAAGTGCAACATTTGGCAATATTACGTCGAATTAAATATGCATGTTTCAGAGGGCAAGTGGTCGTAGAATCATAAAACCTGCCATCCGAAGGAATGCTACTAGGATGAAAGGGCGAGAGATAACTGACGTTAGAATAATTTCGCGAAGCAACATTTTCGGGAATGTCAGGCACATGCATTTGATCCATCCTAGTTTCTAGAGAAAAATTTTCTCTTCGAAAAGACCTCTAGAGTTTCTACTTTTCTTATGCTTTGAAAGATGTTTTTTCCTACAAGCAAGTTCTTTGATTCAATAAATTATTTGGCTTTATAAGTTGCTAAAATCATTTCGCTTGATTACATCGCTTCAACCGCTTAACTTTTCCGACAAATTCAGCGAAATTATTTGAAGCACTGAGAGCCTTTCGCGATAACCCAAATTGGCAAAACTTCTAATTGAAACTCATGTCGATGGAATAAATGAATGTAAACTCAGTGCTGCTATTGATATTCAATTAAGTGAAAAGCATTGCACCTTAGCAAGATAAGGTCCATTGTTCAATAGAACAAGATTTTGTTGAAGAATATTGGCTATACGCAGTGCTGCTTCGTCTTAGGGTAGTAAAATAACGGAATAATTACTGCAGTGGCTTAGATACAAATAAAACCCCTAAAAGAAAGTTGTGTTTGTCGAGCTTCCGACACCGTCCAATATCGTTACCCGCTTATTTTCACGAATTCAGTGCCGATATGCAGCTATGAGGATACAGTGGTGAAACATGTCAAAAAATGATCCAACGATTGGTATTCTCAAATCACATTTCAGCTCAGCCTTTTTTCGGACTGCTCATGAACGGCTCTCAAAAGTGACCTTCACGCGGACAACATAAAATTTATGTGTCGAGGTCAGAGGTCATGTAGCACCAAAGTTATACAGCTAATTCGCTTGCCACGATGAGGAATAGTAGAAATAGAGGGCCACCGCTTGCTCTCGCACCTGCCAATTATGCAAAAGAAATATACGACAACTGATCTCACGCCTTTTCCGCTTGTTTGCTCCCACATAAAACACGACGGGGCGACGAAGACACTGATTGATTGACGATGCGATACACATACATAGTGCACACAGTGTCTCCCCTCAATCGTCATCCTCTTCCATAGATTTGAATTGAAGAAAGCCATTTGGAGGGAAAGGAAAATGATGAGAAATGAAAAAGAGGATAAATTGACTGATGGAAACTCCGGCTTGGAAATGCACCGAAAGAAGTATCTCTCTCTTGACTCCCCTTCGATTTTAAATATTCGTGAGAGGGATACGCCGTTAGAAAAAGGCATGAAAGCTGATAGCAGTTGCAAAACGATGTTGTGGTGAGAGAGAGCATTGCGAAATAGAAGGCGAAATTGCAAGATGGCATCCGAAACTGTGCAAACAAATTTCAACATGTCTCTGATCAACGATCCCCTCAAGTTTGTCTGTGAAAAAGTTTGTAAGATTTTCAATTTTCACAGTGTAAAACTAATCGGCTGTCAGCAAATATTCGTTGAAATTGATGCTCTAGCGAAATTCATTTGTACCTTTTAAATTCGATCTAAACTTTTTCAAATAATCGTCTAAACCGGAATGACTGCTTTCCGCTATGAACGAAAGTTTTTGGAACAACGGAATTGTGTTTTTGAAAATAACGCCCTTTCAAATAGCTTTGCAGTTTCACGTTGGCTATCGGCAGACACTGAACCCCCTGCTGAGCTTGATCATCAGAAACAAAGAAAACGCCGCCATGCAACCTTCTCACTATCCCATTACTTGACTTTCGAATGCAACAGATTCTCAAAGATGGGTTCAAAAAGTGCTAACCGCCCCACCAAGTATAGTAAAGTGTCCTGAAATCCCGGAAATTCCTCGGGGTTTATCTACTGATGAGGAAGCAATAAACCATGCTTGCAGCCTCGAGGTCTAGTTTTTTACCTTCTTTCTCACAAGCAATCTGTGAACAACCAACTCAACAATTCGTTGCAAACAGACGTTGAAAATGAGCTTGGAAACACTCATTTGGTACAAACGAGCATCTCTCGAAATGCAGCTCCACATAGAGATATTAGCAATAATGAGGCGATAATGATATAGCCCCAAAATGGAATGGCCCATTGATCTTCCCTAACGCACGAAGGGAGTAATTGCTGTGTTACTAAATTTTTGTGTCGTCGTTACTGTGTTTTCACTCATCATCAACGTGACGTGATGCTCTTATTGTGTATGTGGATTCTGTTATTTGAGATTTGTCTGATGAATGGTCAGTAAGCCAGACATTTCCTTGCAGGAACAAACTTCCCTGAAAATACACCTGCGTTAGCACTCTGCTCAGTACATAGCTTAATGAGCACTCGCGCAACAGATTTTCATATTACATTCGGTGTGTGAGGAGCAAGAGTGCGAGAGTAGAAGAATGTGTGCTGGAGCATGAAATCGACGACGCGATGACCTTTTTTGAACATAGCGCAAACCCTTTCAGCCGCTAGTGAATTATTAGATGGGGCACACTCAATAATGGGTGATGAAAAAAGGTCAAAGGGCATGCGTCTTACTTAATAGGGATTATCCACTGCACTGATTCACTGATGTTCTCCCACCTGCTTCCAGGCATGCAGCATTTGCAACACTTCACACATATGTGTTGTACGCAAGATGTGCCTTATTGGGCGCAGAAGGATCTCCTAATCCCATGATTAACTCCTTCTTTTACTGCAAACAGTTTTCCGCTCACAAAATATTCCTAAAGAAGTCTGCTGTTTGCTTCAGCGATACTGCTACGGTCACAAGGCAAATAACTCAGCTGAAATTATCTCATAAAGCGTTGATAGCATGAAAAATCCAGGAGCAAATATCGCTATAGCACCTTCCAGGCTCATCCTAAGCTGTAGCCGATGTCAGGTTGGTTTCGTGCCTGGGCTGCAAACCCTTTCGTAGAATCACCCACTTCAGTGACATAGGCTTCCGCTCAAAATCTGTCATTTGAGTTGAAGTACGCAAGCATTCAGCCACCTGCTTATACCCAGAAGTTGCCCAAATGTTGTGCGCAATGAAAACTAGCTGAACAATTGACAGCTGTCGCGGTCAAACAGAATGGCAAATGAACGATGCCTTTCAGAATTGGCATAATATATGTGTGTGCTGCACAACTTTTATTGCTCATAAGAGATAAAAGTTCGAAGGACACAAGATTTGATGTATGTTTATTTTTGTTTTTTGGCAGTCAGGTTGACAGGCAAAACAGCGAATCTACTCGGTGAACGTTCAACACATTTTCACGCAAAACAGTAGGAAAACTATGCATAGGCATCTGAAAACTGTGTAACCATTTTTCTTTGAATTCCTCCTTCTGGAATCGCCCTATATATGATTCTCTTGAACATCACTTAAAGAGCACAGTAAAGTTTCTGAAAGTTTTGTATTAGATTCGGTGCAGAGGAAAAGACAGAGAGGCAATGGCAGTTGGTAATGCCACATCAGCGAATAGCAGAGATGAAAATACCAATACCAAATCCACCAGATGAGCAGCTAAAATTGCAGGAATTGTTTTCAACATTTAGGTTGGCCGCTATCAGCTAGCATGTCACTTTGCATCTCACACTAAAGATGCGATCAGTTGAAAAATTATCCAAAACAATGAAAATCAGCTTATAATGAACTTTTGCACTAGAAACGAAATGTCATTCAAGAGCCCGAAAAAGCACGAAAAAAAGCCATTTTCAGGCGGCATTTGACAAAATAATTCATTTACCGAGAAATGACACGACATTTCCGGCCGTTGATAAGCCATATAAATGAAGGAGCAGTCGAAAGGAAACTGACATCGATGTTAATTCTATAGTGGAAATCACGAAAATCTGCACTAAATCTGTTGATTTTTAAAATTGAGCAGTTGAAAAATGATCGAAACGTATTGCACACTTGTGACAAAGTATTTCTGCAAAATCTTTTTAAGAACGCACATAGTATTAAATATATCGATGTGCGCTTGCATTTGACATATTTAGTGCAGCTTAAATTGCGATGTGTTTCACTAAGCAACGATCAACGCTCATCTGCTACAACAGCAACTAAAAAGCTTTTCAACTCTAATTCGAAATTGGGATGCAAAAAAAAAGAATATCGAATTTCAATATATTGAAGAGTTGCTCACCATAACGCCTTGTCTCTTGAATTTATCTAGGGATTGACAGCCATCTAGGATTACAGAATATCTAGGAATTAATAGGTGGAATAAAGTTGAGTCTCTTGAACATGACCTCCATTTCCAATTCCCATTTATACATTTTTTCAAATGCGTTCTTACATTTTCCATTTTTTTCGTTACAGTCATTACATTACTCCTATGTGATGTCTGTCATATTCCTCATTATTCAACCATCATTTCACTGAGGCATGCAAGAAACACGAAAATATGCAATAAGTGGTGCAATTGCAGCAATTTCCCTCGTGCACACTTTCTGGCAGAAGAAACATTTCTTCGCACCTTGTAACCATTCAAACTTCACTTATATCGTAATTTATGTCTAGAATCGATTCCAAATCAGAGATATCCTTAAGCATTCTTCTACACTGCCATTGTGCTGCTGTGATTTCTGAGTAACACCGACTTCATTAACAAATCCTGCTCCTAGATGATGACATACAAAATTTTATTTTGCACTCCTAAGAAAAAATCACTTCGTTACAGCAACGGAAAAGAAAGATAGCAAGATAAACGTGAATGTTCCCGTCCACCCATGAGTCCTCTGTTCCTCTCGCTCATAGCACAAAACGAGATCTCGAAGTTCCACCACTGAGAAGTCTTTAGTGTCCTAAGGGATCCCGAGTTCGTTTTGGAGACGAAAAGAATGGAAGATTTTTTGATCCGGTTTCGGCACGCAAGAAACGCTGTT